>VWZW01000741.1:458133-481648 GCA_013397115.1 Edolisoma coerulescens | reverse complement strand
ACTCCAACCGGGAGCGAGCCAGCCGGCTCCGGCAGCCCTGGCATCGCCCGGCAGCTCTGCCACCCACCAGCACCTCAGCACGACGGGTCCGTGTGTCCAGTGCCAGCTCCGGCAGCCCTGCCCGTGTCCTGGGGGCTCCTGGACAACCACTGCCACCTAAACGTGAGGGGTCCGTGTGTCCAGTGCCAGCTCCAGCAGCTCTGCCCGGCATCCCAGAGACCCCCGGCCGTCTCCCACCACTTCACCATGAGGGGTCTGTGTGTCCAGCCCTGGCACCCAGCAGGACTAAGGAATGTTTTCACCCCTGGTGTTTCTGCAGTGCCTTTCAGCTGAGGCTCTCAAAATAGAATTAAATCTCCCAACACCCAACACAGGGTGCCCAGAGCGGCTGTGGCTGCCCCTGGATCCCTGGCAGTGTCCAAGGCCAGCTTCGAGCACCCTGGGACAGTGCAAGGTGTCCCTGCCCGTGGCAGGGGTGGCACTGGATGAATTTTAGGGTCCCTTCTAACCCAAGCATTCTCTAACATTGTTCCTGGTGCTCAGCCCACAGACAAGCCCATTCCCAGGAGCAATAAAGGCGAGCAGGCGTCATAAAACTCCAGTAATCAAATGTGAAAAGAACAGCCCAATTCATTAATAGCCAGACAAGCTGATAGAGACATTCTTAATTATCAAATATTACCATGGAGTTCATTTTTACCTGAGTTGTTTAAGCCTGACCATCCTCCTTCCCTTTCCTACACACATTGCCCCGGGGCAGCATTGAACATTTCTAATTAGATTCCTTCACTGGAGTTAATTATCAAGTGACAATAAAGCCTGAGTGGTTCCCGTTTTCCTAAGTATTATTTGGGAGTAAAAACAAACCCTTTGTTTTGGCATCAATATTTGTAATTTTAAGTTTAACATGAACCTCAGGGTGTACTCTTGATCCAAATAGATACAGACACGTTCATGTTGGATTATGCTATACATCTATTTTATATTTTTGTTTTTATACTTTCACATTATTTTATATCCACTTGCCTGCACAAACCTGTCAATATACTGGAGCACAGACAAGATTTCTCTTCGGGATGATCTCTAAATTAATTAGTGAGTTTTCATCATGTTGATGTCGGACTGAGACAACATCAACATTTTGCAGGTTCCAGGTTGACCTGGCACCTGGGGTAATGTGTTTTATATTTTATTATTATTACTTTTAAATTTTAATTAAATTATAATTTTTATAGCCCCAGCAAGCCAAGGGTCCCATATGTCCCCTGGAAAGAGTCTGCAGCTGAGAGGAGGGGATTTAATGTGGGTTTTAGGGATCTGCTCCATTTTGAGCAGTGAAGTGTCCAATAACATGGAATTAAATTTCCATTACAAATGAGTTGGCCACTTAAATATAACCAGACCCTGCATAAATAAAAAGCAGGAGGTTTTTGTGGCCGTTGTTGCCAGTCTGAGATCACTGTCTGATTCCATACAATTCCATGTCACCCTCTAGCTAAGCACTCGCAGAAGGGAAAAGATGCTGAAATTTAAACAGGTCAAAATTAATGCCACGACTGTATTTGATAATTGGAAGTGTCACCTCCATTAGCTCGCCCGGATAACCAGGCTGGAAAAGCCAGCACCGGGATGTCCAAAATCTGCTGCACAATCTGCAGGGTGACAGTGATGGAACAACAGGAGGACCCCGCACGCGCAGGAGGTGAAACCAAAGCTGGCCAAGGGGTGCAGGGGGTGGGCAGGGACAAAGAGGGGGATGAGGGGAAGCTCCAGGATATTTTGGTGCTGTTTCAGTGCTGGGACCCACAAACTTCCCGTGGAAGATCCAAACCTGCTCATCTCCTGGTGCTTTCCGCGCTGTGTCCGTGGCTCTTCCCTGGATGTGGGGGCTGATGAAGGGATCCAAGCCATCTGCATTTTAGATAACCTTTATCAAGCATCACTTGACCTTGTCAGTGCCAATAAAGCCCTGTGAGGTGCATGCCAGATAAAATGTAATTTTTAATTGAGTATCCTTATTACATCTATTAACAAGGTGCAGATGAATACAAATGACCCCACGGTCGATGCTGTCGATTCATGTTGGAATTTCTTTCTCCTTTGCTGAGCTGAAGGAGTCAATAACCTCCCAAAGGGGGCACAGGGAGTGGAGATTTTCCTGGCAGCTGCTGTCCTGCCTCCAGGGTCTGTCCTACAGCACAGTGGCCACGGGTAAACCAGCACAGGATCAGCATCTCTGAAGGTAAAACACAGAACCCAACTCCCCCAGCCCTTAGGAAAGCTCTGGGAACCTCAGTTCCTATTTAATTATTTAAATTTAGACTTACCCAAGGCACAGGTGGAAAACAACAACCTTCTCTTTTATTCCCTAATTCACAAATCATGTGAAAACTCCACATTGGGTGGTCACAGCACTGGAATGGTTCCAGCAGCAGAGCCCACGGGATCCATCTGGGGAGGTTAAAATCTGCTGGTTCCAAGTGGGAGACAGCAGGATGAGGCCAGACTGCCCCCTGAGGTCCGTGTCAAGCTCTGGTCTTAATTTGAGGGAAATAAGCTGGAATGCCCTGCCTGAGGAGCAGAGTGCTGCTCTGACACGATGGATTTGCATTCCCTCCAAACAGGAGCAGCTCCCCATCTCCCCACCACACCAAAACAAGCGGATTCAGAGTCAAATGTCCATAAAAACCCCATCTCGGGGCAGCACTGAACTCCCTGCTGTGACCCACGGTCTCCCAGGCCTTCCCCTTCTGGCTCAGATTTATCCTTTTTAGCGCCTAATTTGGAAAGGAAAAAAAAACCTCTTGAGATCCTCCAGAGAAAGCAGTGAGAACTCTTGTTCCGTACCCACATGTTCCTTCTTTAATGCTTCCTTAAGGCTCTCCATTTTTCTGTCACTTATCATCATCCAGAGTAATTTTGGGCTGTTAGAGAAAGTTCATTGCTGTAATTGCGACCATATTGGCCATTAAAGTTGACAGACAGCTGCTGGAGAAGTCACTCTCTGATTCCTGCGACTCAGCAGATGCCTCTCAGCGTTTGCTGAGACGTTGGCTTGAATTTATGAAATGGAAGCAAAAGCGTTTCACCTCAAGGACCGAGCGTTTCAGAGAGGGGGAAACGTGAAGAACTCACCCAGGTCTTTTGTTTGCAAACAGGGTTTGCTGCTCCTGCTCCAGCTGGAGTGGAAAAAACCAGAATTTCACGCAGTCCCTGAGGGCTGCTCCTACCTGCGAGGGTTGGGGACCCCCATCCAGCCCAGCTGCACCCCAGTTTCACCATTCAGGGGTTATTTCCAGATGCTCCATCCCTGGAAGTGTCCAGGGCCAGGCTGCACGGGGCTTGGAGCACCCTGGGATAGTGGGAGGTGTCCCTGCCCATGGCAGGGGTGGCACTGGATGAGCTTTAAGGTCCCTTCCAACACCAACCAGTCTGGGATTTCCACTCACCCATTTCTTGCTGCTGGGATTCAGTAAATAAATATTCCTCACACAATAAATGCCACACAGCACATGTTGGAAAAGAAGGAGCCACTCAGGAGGGCTTTTTTAACCAGTAAACTTTATTTATATATAACAACAGTACAAAGTGAGTCCTTGGCTTGCAAAATAGGAGTGTTTCATATTTACAATAGGTACACAATAATATATTAGAATAATAACAAAACCCCCTTTTATTTCCTTGGAACATTTTTAAATACTTAAACTTTCTTACATTTGTTTTTTTTTTTTTCCACAACACTTGTAAAAACAACAAAAAACAGACAATCATCTTAAAAAAAAATATAATACAGAACTCCAGTGTGTCAAGTATAACGGGGAGGGGAGGAGCCAGAGAACGATACGGTGGAATGGGCACAGATACAAATCAATTCCTCGTTCCTGCCAATACACAAATCCCCTAAAACTGGTGGGGGTTGGTTTCTAAGGAGAAGGGGAAGAAGAAATCAGAATCTGTTCCACGGCTGATACCTCTACATTCTGTGACATTTTCGGGGGACTCCAGAAGTTTTAGTACCTGTACATTCCCTTCCCCTTGCTGCTCCTCCTCGTGGCCCCCAAGGTGCCATCGACACCACAACTCACCAGTGAGAGAAGGACATTTTACTGCATTATCTTCTGAAGCCATGAAATAACGTGGCAAAATCAGCTCGTTTCCCTCCCCACGGCTCCTCGTGCACCTCTGTGTGCCCAGTCCACGGGGTGGAAATGTCAGCTGGAGAAGCTGCTGCATAAACTTCCAAGCTTATTCGACAGAGAGGTATTAAAAATCCCAAAGGAAAGGCCATACAGGAGATCTCGTGTTTGATTTGGCAGCCTGGGGAGGCCCAGGGAGTTTGGGATATTTGGGATATTGTCCGTGTGGTTGGAGGGACCCCGCGGGCCTTCGGAGCGCCTTCCTCAGCGCTGCAGAAAGGTCAGCGTTCCCAGGATTATATTCCACGGTTACAAAGGAAGGAGAGGGATGGGAGGCACGGGGACCAAGGGGGATCTGAAAGAACAAGCACGGAGACACTGCCATGCTCACAGCACGGCCACACCACTGCCGGGTGCCACCTCAGCAGCGCGGGCACAGACGCCCCGGCGGGACTGGAGCGGCTCTTCCAGCAAGGAGCGGTCGGGCTCTGCCATCCCGCACTGCCCCACCCTTCCACCTCCCCATCTCTGACCCCAGCACGGTGCCAGCACCCAGCAGAGCACCCCGGGGTGCAGGGCACGCACCACAGACCCCCAGCTTTCTCCCAGGAGCCAGGAAGGCACCAAGCACCACCCTCAGCTGGGGCTCCATGGCCCGCCCAGAACAGGAGCACCACCTGAATCTGGGGGTTTCCAGGGTGAAGGGGCTTTGCACAAAGCCTTCCAGGCAATCAAAATAATTTCGAAGGCTCCCATCCTCTTCCCCTGCAAAACTAAACCGACCAAACTGCACTGAAATTGCACATTTGGGGTTGCTCAGCTCAGCGGATCCCCAGCGGCGCCTTCGCAGCGCACACGGGCACCTCTTACTCCAATTATTTCCCCACTGAATGTCTCGTGGATAAAACCAAACCATCCTGTCCATGCAGGTGGCCTCAGAACTGTCCCCAGTGCTTTGCCCTCAGCCTCTGACCCACTGGTCTCTGGTTTTGGGTGCAGGCTGGGTGTTCTCACCGCAGACGTTCACCGAGGACGGGACTGTGCTCCGAGCTCTTCCTCGCACACAACTGCACAATGTCACAGCTCCCTGCACTACTGCCTTGCAATTCCTGCTGCAAATGTGGTTCTGGAGTAGGATGGCTGAAGCTCTGTGGCATTTTAATGCATCTTCGATGACAGTTATTTACCCTCCTCAGAACATTTTTTCTTCTCTCCAGGGCACAGTCACACGTGAGCTCTCTCTGACGGCCCAGCTTATTTGAGTCAGGTCTAGTTTAGTTTTGTTGAGTTTGGGGAGCTGAGTCCCTGTGACAGGTGAGCTCTGACAGCGCAGGAAACTGGATGGAGAACAGCCAGTGACAGCAGAACGTGGCTGGGCTGCTGCCAGGGAAGGGCCTTGAGGCTCTGGAGCAGCACGGGGACCGTGCCAGGAGCTGCTCTGCCCTTTGCCAGCCTGGCCTTCCTCATCCCTGCTGGCTCTTTGGGACTCCTGGGAATGAGGCCTTGTTTGGAGGCCGTGCCCACTGGAGGAGGGGATGCTCTGGCCCTTTTTCCACACAGACTTAAACACACAGGACTCCCCCAAGGAGCTCAGAGGCAGCAGCATGCTGAATGCAACCCCGTTTTGCCTCTGCCCTCCACGTGCCCACCCAAACCGTTTCCTACACTGTGACATTTTTTGTGGAGCCCAGTGGAAGGTAGGAGGGAACACTGGCATGGGGATGGGCCACCAGGATTTTAAGACAGTGTGTGGAAGGCACTGCTGTGATGAAGGTCTCTGTTGGCACCGCGGCGAGTGGCTGCGCTCACCATCCCCAGCGTGTCACAGCCCCGAGCCCTGCGGGGAGGCACCGCTGTCCCCATGGCCACCCTTCAGGGATAAACCCGAAATTCCACCCCTGGAACACTGCAGGGATGCAGCGAGGTCGTGGCAGCGGTTCTGTTTCTCAGCGCTGGTCCCTATGGTGGGTCCCCACTCAGCTGCAGACAGGATATCCAGGGCTTCCACGGATATCCACGCTGGATTTCACAGGGTTTGCAGCGCTCTGGCCGTGCTGGTCCCTCCTGCCTCCCTCCTAATCCATCCTTCATGGCAAAGCGTGGCCCACTCGCTGTCCACATCCTCCGAGCTTTGGTGGCTGCAGCTCCACAGCGGGGCCAGCCTTGCCTGCGAGTTCCACTCTCGAGTGTGGGGTTTTAATAAAGGCTTTCAAGGTGGAGAAGCGTTTGATTAGCACCTCGCTCCCCCTCGGAGTGGGTGCTTTGATAGCTCGTGAGCAGAAGATTAAACGGAATTATTCAAGCGGTGACACCAGGCAGAGAGATTCCGGAAAGTGACGTCTCCCACTTTGATGTCGGAATACCTGAAACGAAGCGAACTGGAGGCTCCAAACACCGAGCGGCCCTGCAGGAGGAAGGGGGCAATGAGACGGATGTGAAATCGTTTCATCTAAGGCAAGTGCCCCCTCCTGACCAAACCTCGAGTCCAGTTTGCTGCGAGTGCAAAGAAAATGCCATTTTGAGATCTGAAGCTTCCTCTTCCCAAAGGAGGAATGGAAATGTCGGATGCAAACGGCCAGAGGTTCCCAGCGCTTTGCCCCCGGGGGGATATGTTGCTTCAATCCATATAATTGCCTGTAAAGATCCATAATTAATGTCAACCACCATGAGTAGACACTTGGCAATGTATTTCTAGGCCACTCCTCCAGCCAGGACTGTGCTGCTCCCTCTGCCATCCTCCTAAAGCTTTTCCAGATGATGGAAGAGGTGTTTTTGCTGCTTCCTTCGGAATTCAGTCAGAAATGTAAGAGTTATTGGTTTGCAAAGTGCTCCTGCTCCTTCCCCTTTCCTCTCTCCGCTCAAATCTTCCCTCAGCACAGAAGATCAACTCAGTTATCCCCTTGTCTCCTTAATGTTCTCCCGGAGAATCCAGGGGGTGCTTGGGGACCTCCACTTCTGCTGAGGAAATAGAGGGGAGTGGGGAATGGCAAAACCTTGGCTTGGGGGGTGCTCCTGGCCAGAAGGTGGAGAGCAGGAGGAGGAAAGCAGGATTAAAAGGGCTGCACAAAAGCCTCTCAAAGAGAGGCAGAGAGGAGCACCCCGAGGGCTGTTGGGCAGGGACACGGTCACCAGGCCCAGGGGACGCACAGCCAGGCCTTTGCTTTGGGCTGTACTCATATTTTGTGAGTGCTGCAGAGAGAACTCCCCAGACTGATATCCAGAAGCGTTTGGAAACTGTTCGGGGACTTTTTAGAGTGCTGTCTTTGGGTTTCAGAGTACCATGAGAATTTGGTGAACCCAAACCAACAATCACAGCTGGAATAGACCTGGAAATCCCTCGCCTAAGCTGTGATGGATCACTGTGAACAGCAGAACAGAACCAGCAGAAAACGGCAGGATTTCAAAGCCTGACCCTCTGCCATGGCCTGTGGTACCTGCAGCGAAGAGCAGGCCAGGCTGGGGACTGCTCCAGTGACATTCCCAGTGCTGGGCTCCGCAGTGCCCGACTTTTAGTAGGACTTTTGCACGTTTTCTGCCTTAGAAATGAGATTCACTGGGCAGGAGCAGGATCCCTGGGAAGGGAGCTCTCGGATAACAGGCAGTGCGAACCCTGCTCTGCCCCTCAGTCTCTGTTTCTCCACTCTCCCCCTGTCTCAGTAAATCCGGTGCTCAGGCTGCTGTAAATGTCAAGAACTTATTGCACAAGGTTGATTATTATCATCAGTATTTTCTGCTTTCCAGAGAGACTCACAGAAGTGGATTACCAAAAGGAAGCGGACTTGGCATGGCTTTTACGGAATGGTAATTAAACCACGTTTCCTGAGTATTTCTCTGCGTGCTTCTCCCCTCCTCTGGTGCTGGACTGCAGGACACAGAAAGCCAGCAGCTCTCTGGGAGCCCTGCTGGGCTCCTCCAGGCAGGAATGGTGCAGGAGGGGAATGGATACGGAAATAGATTTTCCTTCAACACACATTGGCTGCAAACGAAGGTCCCAGTCTGGTGTGACACCGCCTGGGCAGACACCAGGGATTATTCTGCTGCCACTGCCAAGCTCCTGCAGCCAACACTTGTATTTCCACGAGGCCTCCTCTCCCTGCCCTCCCCACTGCAGCCTGCACACGCATCAATATTTACTACAGAGAGAAATATTTACAGCATTCCTTCCCCTCCTGGCACTCTACAAAGGGACACACATAAGCTTTGGTGTCTTTGAAAGAAATAACACTCACAAACATTTGCCTGTCACTGGCCACAGGAACATGTGCCGTGGGGGCCAGCAAGGAACTGAAGAGAACAACGAGACGCCGACACAGAGACACGACAGCAGAGCTGGCTGGCCCGGGGGTGCTGGTTAAGGTTTGCTCTTGCCTGGAGCAGAGATTCCTCTCCCCTTCCCAGTGGAAATGCAAGTCCCGGCCCTGGGTGAGGCGGCAAACGCTGGCGGAGAGACCCGAAGGGAGCCTGTGCCGAAGGACTCCGCACCTCCAGCAGAAAAGCAACAACAATCTGCTCTCCCAACGTCCAGGCTTTTCAAGTATTGTCACCGTAAACATCGGGGTTTGTGGGGTTTTGCTGCGAGACATCGGAGGCGGCCGCTGGAGACCCCCAAAACCAACCCTGGAGGCGTCGGCCCGGCTTTGCCTTGGCTCTTGTGGCACCTGCAGGAACCAGCAGTGGACACTGAATGGATCTCTGCCGGATCACCACGGCCATGCCGGATCACCACGGCCATGCCGGACACTGCTGGACACTGCTGGATCACTGTGGCCATGCTGGACACTGCTGGATCCCTGCCAGATCACTGTGGCCATGCTGGACACTGCTGGAACACTGCTGGACCACCGGCAGCCAGTGAGGTGGGATGAGGGTGGAAAAGGGAAAAGCAATGAAATTCAGATCTTTCCTCATTCAACAGTAAATGGGATTTAAAAAATATATATATATTGACATTATATAAATACATGGATAAAGCTGGATTTCAAGACAGGTCGGATGATCTGATGGTTTTGCAATTCAGGTAAAGTTCCTTCTAGTGCCTCTAAGTTACTCATCCACTGGACTGTTTTCGGGCTAAACTGCTATTTCACTTGTGTAAAAAGGTGTGGTGCAAACTTGTGCTCGCATTTGTTGTAAGATCCCAAAACAAAGACATTTTGGTTTTCCAGACGTTCCAACTGGTGTGAGAGTCCGCTTGCAGAATGCCTGAGCCATGTCCTTGGGAGGCTCTCAGGGACAGGATTCAGAGCTGATCCTTCTTGCCAGGATTATCTCTATGGCCTCTGTGGTTTTTGCTCTATTTCTTCTTTTTTTTTTTTCCTTTTTGTTCCTTTTATTTTTTTTTTAAAAAAAACCCCTTTAAATAAAGTTTTATTTTCTAATATACATTAAACAATTTTCATGCAAAGCAGCAGTCGTGGAGACATCCAGACTTTCCAGGTTCCTTCTTTCCGTGTACGCTCGAAGAAATGATCCACCTTGCTTGGACTTTGATTGAGATGTTTCATCTTCCCTTCCTGCCCTTTCAATCCTGTCTGATTTTTGAGCACAGCCAGTCCTTGGGCCAGGCTCTGCTCCCTCCAGAAGAGCCTTGGGGGGTGTGTCCAGTGCCTTCCTTGCTTGTTCTCCCTCCAAATTCCCGAGAGTCCGTGCGATCCTCTGCCCTTTGCTGTCCGTGACCTTTCTTCAGCTCTCGAAGGACATGGCCCCAATGAGTTGCTCTACTTTGTAAGCCAAGCGCTGCCTCCGAGCCTGCTCATCCTGCTCCAGAGCCCCGATGAGCTGGGGGAGAAACAGAAAAAGGGGGGAAAAAAGAATCAGAGAGAGAAATCAGTGTGAGAGAGGAGGTGGGAGAGGTGGGCGGGCAGCGAGATGTGAGCAGCTCCGAGTGGGGAGGTGTGAAATCCCAATAAATGGCAAAGCAACTTGGCTGTCGTTGGTTTGTTGGACCCCTTGATACCCACCCCACAAAACCCACTCTGGTGCCTTGGACTCCGCATTTCTTGTCTCGTTTAGCACGAAAGTGATGAGATTTTTTCAACCCTAATGGGAAAACAGCCGTGGCGTTGTATCACAAATGGCTACACGCAGTTCAGTGACAAAACCCTTCCGTTTCACGGACATAATTACAAAATCGGTTCTTCTTGCGGGGAAAGGAAGGGGTGGAACAGATGGCGAGAACTTGGTTTCAAGTGATGCATTCATTAAAGGAGCTCGGGCTGCCAGGGAGCCTTTGCACACAGGAGCCTGCATCACTGCCACGGGGATTTGTTCCCAAAGGACATCGAGGTTTCTGGGGAGCTTCGCTGGGTCATGAATGTTTTCCACTGCACTGGGTGCATGCCAGGGCTGAGGAATCCAGGTGCTCCCACAATATTTTAGCTCTCAGTCCTCCTGGGGAGGATGCTACAAGTGCGGCCAAACCCAAACCCCTCTGAGCGTGAAGAGAACAGCAGGGCAGGAGCGGCGCCAGCTACGGCCGGGCTGCATCCAGAGAAGGGAGGGGAAGGAGCTCTGGAGGCAGCAGAGGGATCCCTACGCAAGCCAGCACTGCATCTGCTCTCCCACACCTCAGGGGACACCATGGCCCAGGGGACACCATCACCTAGGGGAAACCATGGCCCAGGGGACACCATGGCCCAGGGGACACCACCCAGGACACATCGTTGCCCAGGGGATGCCATCACTCCAGGGGACACCACCACAGCCCAGGGGACACGGCTGCCCACGCCCACCTCCTCGCTGTACTTGCTGACGTAGGAGTAGATCTCGTTGAGTGCACTCAGCATGTTGAACTCCACAGCGTGCAGGCGCGACTGCTCGGCGAGGTAGGCGTTCATGTCCTGGTCGCTGATGGCTGGCAGCTTGGCGATGTCCGCGTAATACCTGCAGGAACGGGGGGTCAAGGGAAAAATCAGAAACAGGAATGCTCAAAACGCCCCTCTTCCCCCTGGGGTTTAAGCTAAGCTCTGCAGCGATAAGAACATCCTTTTGCTCTGTGTTTACATCCAGCAAAACAGGATCCTGGGCTGTAAGGAGCTGAAAACAAGAGCAGCGATGCTCGGCGGGGCTGGGAAGCACCCTGCAGCATCACTGATGGTCCCTGTGCTTCCCTTCCTCTCAGGATGTTCTATCCTGAGATCCACGGGGTTTCAGGCAGGATCAGAGCACCCTGCACCCACACTCTCCATGCTGCCCTCACCTCTCCACCCAGCTCTTGTAGCTGGGGATGTCCTTGGCGTAGAGGAGCTTGTTGGAGGGGGAGTCTTTGCCCAGCCGGTGCTCTGAGGTGGAACAGGAGTCCATGAAGGTCTGAGCCACCACGGAGAGGCAGGCGTCCGTGATGCTGCCCTTGTGGATGTCGAACACGAACTGTGGGTTTTTGATCACGTTCACCCAGAAGCGGAGGGGGAGGCTGGGAGGGAAAGCGAGAAACGAAATGGAATGAGGAAACAAAGGCGAGGAAAGGGCACTCGCTGCAGAGGGTGCTCCCAGGCAGAACACGGACAGTGGCAAGAGTAAGAGAAGACTTTAAACAGGAGCTGGGCCAAGGCCACCAAGCACCAGTTAGCCCAGTGCTGCCCAGGTGGCTGGTGGTGGATCCTGCCATGCCGGGGAGCCGCTCTGGGCTCAGATCCCACATGGAGCAGTGGAGGAGATGAGGGGCAGGGGGGCAGGCTGGCTGTGCCAGGGCAGAGCTGGGCACTTTGGGGGTGCTGGGGGAGTATCTGCAGGAGGAGCCCATCAGGAGGAGCTGGTCAGAGCAGGGCTGCAGGGCGGGGTGGGCGCTAATCAGCGCTGCCCGGCCGCGCCGTCACCTGCGAGCCGGCAGCAGGAATCACAGGCTTTGTCCCCAAATCCCGGGGCCTTTGCAATCAAAGGGGAATTATTATTCCTTTTTTTCTTCGCCTGTATAGCAGGATCAAAAAAGCAGCTGCTGCTTTCTATTACCTTTCAAGTCGCAGCTCTCTCTGTCTCTGCAGCTCGCTGAAGGCTGCAGCCTTAACCCTTGCAGCGCTGCAGGAGAGCGGCTCAGCCCCAGCCCCAGCAGCCCCAGCTCCCTCTTCCAAACTTCCATTTGCCTTGACCTGCTCCAGGGGCAGCCTTCTGCCATGTCCCCACCAAAATTCCCTTTCTGGGAATGCTGCAGCTCAGCTGAGCCCAAGAGAAGGAAGGTCCAGGGCTGGTGGCTCTGGCAGACCAATCTCTGATGGTCACTGCTTTCTTTTTCTTGTAATTTCTTGTGACTCCACAGTTTTAATCCAAATAACTCCTTCTTCTAAGTCTTTAAATGAATCATTTTGAGCTTCCCACTGCCTTAGCAGGGAAGCAGCTTTTGCAGCCATGATGATTAGAGGCCTTTTAAACCATGAGGGACTCAGGGGAAAATACAAGGTCTTCAGGGAGCAACCATTTGTTGTGCTTTTTTTCCCCCTTTCTTGCAGAGGTAAATTTCCAACCCACGGAGGTTTTAATCCTAAAATAGTGCCAGAGGCAGAGATGTGAGAGCTCCCACTGTTTGGAGAGGCTGGACCTGGCTGCAGCCCATGCTGGGGCACACAGAGCTGGCTCCTTGTCCCTGTGCCACCTCCTGCTGATGCCCAAATGCTCCAGGTGCTTCCCAAAGTGATGGGAAAGGTGCTGAGCTCTCGCCTCCCAGCCAGTGCTGGCATTTGTGGCACAGCAGGGCCGTGCAGGCAGCACAGGGCAGGTGCTGGAGCCCTGCTTCCCACTCACAGACCGGCTCTCTCCGAAGTCCAGCTGTGTAAATTAGGCCAGCGTCCAGCTCCCACCTGGGCAGAGGACTCAGAGGCAGCCAGGCTATCCCCCTTCCCTTCCAAATCAGGATATTTTATGATTTTATGATCCTATGAACACCACCCTGGCAGCTCCAACCCCACTGCCACACCCCCGGGGGCAGCACAGCTTCGTGTCCCTCTCCCGCTTTGGAGCTTGGCCGTTCTCAGCCCTTCCCTAAACAATTCCCAGGTGGTTTTTTTTCCCCCAGAACGGCTGAACACTCCTGCCTGCCTCCCTGTCCCCCTTTACCAGTTGCTTTTCCAGGTGTGCCGGACGTCGGTGTCGTGGATGCCGTGCTTGTCCGCCTGCTCGTCCAGGAAGTCGAACATGTACTTGATGGCGAGGGGCAGGGCGCTGCCGCGGTGCACCGTGCTGAACAGCGTCTCAAACAGGTCGTCCACGAACTTCTGCAGCGTGCCCTGGCGGGAGCGTTGCAAATCAGACAACTTCGAACATTTTTTTAAATGTAATTTTGGTTTATTTATTTGTTCTGCCTCTGCCCAGGGTGGGGGGAATTGAAGCTTTCTCTTGAAAAGGCTCCGTTTCACCGAGGGCTTGGGAATTTCTGGGTGAGGCCTGATGGGCTTCGATCAACAAAAAGGAGATTCCCGGAGCCAGAAGAAACAGAGCAGGTAAATGAACATTGACAAACATCACCCCGAGTGTGAGGAAATCTGGACTTCAGGACCCCCTCGACCCCAGGAAAATGCAGCAGGGACAGCCAGCCTGGGAGCTGAGCATCCTCAGGGCTGCACAGGATGAGCCTCCCTGTGCTTTTCCCGAGTGGATTTAGCTCGGTTACCTTTGTAGCCAAGAGCCTGGTCAGGTAGATCTCAGACACCATCTTGCTGCCCCGGTCTCCCTCCTTCTGGTCGCCGTGGTCGTGGTTCTTGACCAGGTGCCAGACCTTGACGCCGCTCTCCAGGTCGGGGGTGATCATGGGGGCGCGGGAGCGGAGGCTGTCGGGGCTCCCGGTGTAGCGGAAGGTGGAGTCTGGGCCAGGGCAGAGAGGCTGCTCAGGCTCGGAGCAAAACCCTCCTGCCCTTCCCTCAGCGCCCTCACCGCGTCTGGTAATGCCCAAACCGCTTGCGCTGGGGTTTTTTTATGGGGAAATGAAGTGTAAAACCACCACATGGTTTTTGTTTTGCACATGTTCTTGTTCTGCACCATCAAAATTTGGCGTTTGCCAAAGATCTGTGTTGGTTTCCACTGAACAAAACACCTCAGAACTGAGCTGGTTTTTTTTTTCCCATACATGGACTTTCCTGCCCCACTCACATCCTTTCCTGGTGTGAACTCCTCATACAGACCCAGACAGAAATCCTCCCCGAGTCACAGCTCACACGTATTAACCCCGGGCACCAGCTCCTGCAGCAGCCAAGCCCTGATTGCAGGATTTTGTAAATAATGAGGAGCTGCCCAGCAGAGCCAGCACAAAGGGCAGGAGAAACTGCTGAGCTCATCCTCGAGGCTTTCAGGAGAGCAGTGAGGGCTCAAGCTGAGCATCAACAGCAGAGCCTGAGGCTGGTCCTGCAGCCTGTGCCTCCTGCTGTCCCTGCAGGGAAAGGGGAGCTCAAAGTGCACCAAACAACTTTCCCTGAACTGCTCAGAAGCCACGGAGGGATGTGACACATTTATTTATATATTTCACTTCCCAAAGAAGTCCCTCCCTGGATCCCCAGCGCCTCCAGGAGGAGACACGAGGCTGAGGGGCCCGACTGTGCCTCGCTGGGTTTTGCCTCTCGCTGCATTTCTTTGTTCTCTGGGAAGCTCGTGCATTTTCTCAAGTTTAGCCTTCAATTCACTGTTCACCCTCCTCGTCAAGAGTGGGGGGATCGATCGTAAATCAGCTGAGGGAAATACTCAAGTCATTACCAAAGTAGCTGGATTTTCATCCCTGATTAAGGCTTAGACAAATGAGTGCTCCAACTGATGTAATTAAGGAGACAGACAGGGGGACAGCTCAGGAAGCATCCAGTAATTCTATTTTTAAACATTTCTCTGTACTGATATATAGCAGGGGAAGTAAATAAGTATCTAATTTAAATTCTGCCGGCACAATTAGAAATATTAATCTTAACATGAGCAATGATCGCTCACATTGGTGCTTTGCAAAAGCTTTTCCAGCTGACAGAGAACAATGGGCACCGAGGGCTCAGGCTGTGAGACCCAGCCTTGGTTTTTCCATCACCTATGGAAATGTGACTACGGGATGTGTTGGACACTTGTGGGCCTGCACCTGGCAGGGAGAAATGCCTTTTCTCCTGGTTTTTACCTCAAGACTCCCCTGGTTTTGGCTCCTCAGAACCTTTGCTCAAGCTCAAAAACAACATTATTTTGGGAGCTATAAACAAAGAGGAGGAGATGGGTTTGTCAGGAGACTTTTTGCTGGTAAAACACTCTGTGAAATGAACGATAATGAAAGATCAGCACTCGAGAGATTTTGCCACTGCTGCCTTTTATGGAAGTCTATTATTACAATTATTGTGGATTTAGTGTTCCGAGCGCGCACCTGGCACCTCGCAGGCTCATTTGCTCAGGCTGCAGCATCTTCAGGGACCCTCTGGAATGTGCTGAGCCCTGCTATTATGCAAATCAGGAATTCCCAGGTGTGCACATCCCTGCACTCTGTGCTAAGATTGCCCTTCCCCATTTGTGACCCATTAGCTCAGAGCTCAGGCTCCTGCACTGGGAAACAGGGGAGGGAATCAGGTTTTTCTGTGGTGCAGCCCTGCTCAGGGGCAAGGGGCTCAGAGATCCTTTCCTGCAGCACCCGTCCCCTCTGAGCCCTTGGAACTTTTCCAGGACCCACGTTCCCAAAGGCTGCTCTTGTGCTTGGCATTTCCTCTTCCCTCCTCTCACCTCCTCTGGTCCTTTTGCTGTTCTCACAGCTGGAAAAGCCTTTGCAATCCAAACCAGCAGCCAAGGACGTTTTCCCGTTTGCATTTACATTGGTTTTGGGTGGTTCTTTGGGGGAAACTGCTGCTTTTTCCCCACCTAAATCCCAGTGTCTGTCCTCGAGCCATCTCTTCCCACCCCATTTCTTACCATATCTGCTAATCGACGTCCGGGAGATGCTGGCAGAGGCAGGAATGTTGTAGGAGGAGGTTTGCTTGGGAACCAGAGCCACCACGGAGCGGTCTGACACCTGGGGAGGCAGAGCAGGAGAGGGTCAGTGGGATTCCCTGTCCACACTCTGATCTCCAGCTGCTGATCCAGCAAATCCTGGGAAGAGGAGTCCAGGACACGCTCCCAGCCTGGCTGAGCCCTGTGCTGGGTCAGGCTGCAGCAAGAGCCCGAAGGAAATGAGGGATAAATCAAAAGATGTGGTGAAGATGCTTTTGGTCGTTCTGATTTAAGATTATGCCTCACCCAATAAAAATGAGAATCTCAAGAATTGTTGTGATCCAATTAAAGTAACAATGCAGAGGGAATAAAAGGGCTGTAATAACGTTATGGGCCATAAAACATTCCTATTAAACCATTTTTTATTTTAGCAATTTTTACGAACTTTAAAAGTTTGATTTACAGCGGAGCAAGTCATAAAGCCATCTTTCAGGGTATTTAATTGTTATCCCTTTACTGCTCCAGAGAAGGAATTAAACACTGGGAAGTCAAACTATAAATGAACATTAGCACTAACAAGGTTTTGTTACAGCAGATTTTAGTGGCCATGTTTAATTTTATCCTCCCTATAAATCTGGTAGTCACTGGAAGTTTTCTAACTTATTCCCCTTAATTAAGGATCTGCAGGTTCCCAGGGAATGGGCCTGAGTGGCTTTTAATTTTGAACTTGTGACCTGTGGTGCAGCACAGGGAGGGAGCAGAGAGTCACCACAGCTCGCCAGGGCCCAGCAGACACTTTTTAGAGGCTCAGCACAAAAGAAATGCCTCTTCCTGCTGCAGGAATTGCTTTTTGGGGCTAAACCCTGCATTATTTGCCAGGAGTCTTGTGATGGACTCAGCACTGACCCTACGAACAGAGGGTTTTTGGTCCCCCAGCAGCTCCAAGGGTTTGTACAACATCTGCAGCACAAGGTGAGCTGCACACAGCGACCTGTGCTGCCTCCAAGGCTTTGGGCTGCATTCAGATGAAAGGTTTCATGGAAATCTGAGTTATTATTATTGCTGATGATAGTGGAAATAATAGTTACTTGTGTTTCACGGCACAAAAGTGAGATTTTTCTAAGCAAAACACCCCAAACACCTCCATTATTTCCTTTGCTGTTCCTGCCTGACTTCATCCAATTTATTAAGTCAGTGGAAGAAGTGATCAGTGCCGATATTCTTTTCTTAGGCTCTTATTAGCTGCCACTTCAGCTCCGTTTCACCGGGGAGAAACCCGAGCCCGGGGTGCTCCCGTGCCGGATCCATTTCCAGCAGGGCCGTGCTTAACCAGGAGAGAGGCACTAAAAATTCCACACACACACACACAGAAGAGCCCTCTCACTCTGTAAATTTTGGGTGGAATGGCTGCTGTCAGCTCAGCCCCAGCAGCTGCAGATCAGTCTCAGACCGAGCTCCCCCCTCGCGCTGCCGCGCTCCCGGGGCACCCCCGGGACACGCTCCGAGCTGCCTGGCTGCTTTACAACTTTATAAATATTCTGATTATCCTACAAGCTGGAAACACGGGGCACAACACACCTTAAAGACAGGGAGGGGGAGGCGGGAGCCCAGGCCAAGGTGCTGTGTTCGTGTGGGGCAGCGAGGGCGCGATGAGGATTCCAGCTCCACGTCCACACCACCCTCGGCTCCTGCAACCTCATTTTCCACCCAAACCTTCCCTTTCTCCTTCTAATTTTTCGTTTAAAGCAGTTTCCTGGTCTCCTGGCCTCTCCAGACTTGCAGGGGCTGACAGGTATTCATGCTCTGCTGCCTGTGAGTTAACCCTGCGTGAGCCACTGTAAATCATTTGATATTAAATCCAGTGTTTCATTTTTCCTGAGTGAAACCACACGGGGTAAGGCTCTCCCATGGAGTTTAATAGCCACGAAAGCAAACGGATACGACACAAATGTAATACAATTCCTTGCCATGTACAAAAGCTCCAGAGAATTTAACAAAGAATTACACTTATTTAAGCTACACATCTATTTTTATAAATGAAGAAATAAGCGGGAGGTGCACAGTTCTCCCTATAATTTTATGAAGTGGTTCAGAACTATTAGAAAGGTGAATATTTCTCTTTAATTCCAATTTGGGTTTTGTACGTGAAGGCTTCCCATGAAAAATGCATTTGATCAGTTACTGTGTTTTTGTGATTCTAATGCAGAAAACAAAAGCAGAGGTGTCAAACTCCAGCCCCCAGGTGTGGAGCTGGGAAACCCTCGGAATTCAATACCCACCCTCAGGGCAGAGCGAGGAGGAGGAGGAGGGTGGTTTGGAGCCCTGGAGGTGCAGGAAAGGGGCTGTGGGGAATGGATCCCGGGAGTCAGGAGCAGGGAATCGAGGACCAGGAGGGTTCTGCAGAACCCCAGGTGCCAGCAGCTGTCCAAGGGACACAGCTGGAGCTGCGGGATGGGAACCAGGGCCGAGCACCTCCCAGCACTACCTGCAAACCCAGGGATCTCCCTGCCTCCAGCGCAGAATAAAACAAGGCAGACCTCAATAAAAGATGGGCAGAGCTTTACAAAGCAGCTTCCATTTCTTTCCTAGAAATCTAGAAATCATCTGCACTACTCCCCTGGAAATCCACACTTGTCTTAATGCCTTGAACCACGCCTGGTCCATGTGTCACACTCCTGTTAAATGGTGACACAGCAGCACTTGGAACTCCAGTGATTTTACACCCTCTTTAAGCTGGGCCTTTACCCAGGTATTTGTTTAACTGTGTGGTTCTGGAGCATCTGTATTTTTGATACCTAATAAAAACATTTACTCCAACAGAAAAAAAACCCCAAACTGGTAAGAATTTTAAAAATTTTAAAAATAAAAAATATATATAGAGAGAGAGAGAGAGATTGCTGTCAGTTTTTGGCAAAAGCCTTGCCTTGACAAGATTTCTGCTGCAGTGAAAAGAATTTGGCTTCTGTTTAATGCCTGAGACAGCTCCACTGGGCTGCGCAGAGCTCGGGCCAGGGCAGGCAGACACGTGTCCCTACCTGGCTGGATGTTTGGCTGCCAGCTTCCCCTTTCTTCCAGGGCAAACCTGACATTCAAATGGCAGCGAGAGCTGCAGCATCTCGAGTGCTGCGAGGATTTTGTTTATTTTAAGGGGAAGCTTTTGGCTCAGGTTTTCCCACAGGCACTGGAATGAAAGTGCTCCCTCCCCCAGCACCCAGCGCACATCAGACAAGCACAGCTTTCACCGGTGACTTCCTCACGATGACTTTTAAAGATCAAGGCACAATAAAGTCTCGCTGCTTCCCTGCGCGTTGGTTAATCCCTCGCAACTGTCAGGTAAAACAGATTTTTAGGAACAATGGAATTAATCTGCACAACTCCTCTGACATTTTATGGTAATCTGTGTTTAAATCCTGGGGGCTGCTTGGAGAAGTTGACCCTGGAGGTGCTGTTTAACATGCACGGTGCATATTGATGGCACTCTCCTGCCTCACTCCCTGATTGCAGGGCTCCTGTCAATACTGGCTCCCATTCAAGTCCCCCAGCGTGAGTCAGGCTGATGGACTGGAGATGCTGGATAAACAGGGAAAGATGCCAGATTAAATACTAAACACTTCTGGGGAGGTGGTGATGGACAGGAGTAGGTTACGGGCCCCAATTAATGCAGTTATCCTGTGCTGCAGACAGGCTGGCAGGGAAAGCTTTGATTCCCTGCAACCAAACCTTCCTCAGCCCCCTCCTTACCTCTCTTCCCATCTTCTGCTTTGATTCCCTCGAACCAAACCGTCCTCAGATCCCTCTCTTCCCAACTTCCACACTCTAAGGAGCCCTTCCCAACACACTCTGCCCTATCCAGGAGCTGAAGATGGCAACAATTTCTTAGGCCTCCTCACCCACCCTGTCTGAGCACCTTCACTGCCTGGCTTCACTTTTCCATGACTTTATGCCTCCCATTTTGCACTCCAGGCTGACCCAGACGCCCAGACAAAGTCCTGAGCCCCCCGTGCTCCCCTCCCCAGGCCCCTCATCCCCAGCAGTGTCAGCTCAGCCCCTGCACTGCTCCCTCTGCCTCTCTCCCACGGCTGGCAGGTTTAATTTAGCCAATTTTCAACTCTGCTGCTTCCTTTGAGCTCCGTGTCAAGGTTGCTTTCCCCCCTAATGCTAAAGCACATGGAACCCTTCTGGTTTATCACACAGACGTGACCTCCCTGTCTGTCTGGGCAGACGAGACACTTGGGAATTAACTTCCTGCTGTCCTCTTCCCTGCTGGCAGCTTTCTGGGAGCTGTCAGCGGGGCTGCTCCCTCACCTGGTAGTGCACCAGGGTGTTCAGGCGCTTCCAGTCCCCCTCGATCTTGGTGGTGATGTCTTCATCCTGCAGCACCACCCGCGCGATCCGGCCCTGCCGCCACTCTGGGGAGAGGGGAAACCACGGTCAGAGGGGGCTGAGCGCCGCAAATCCCACCAGGAATCACCCACCAGTCCCTCTGATCATCCCCCTCCCATCAGGCACGGAAGCTCCTACCCAAATCCATGTCCACAGCTCTCGGTCTTTGGGAATAGGGGACGTTTTTGTACACGGCGTCCAGGATCTTCTCCTTGACCTGGGTGATGGTGTCGCAGTTCAGCACCTTCACAGGGATCTCCGGGCTGTTCTCGTTGTCTGGGTTCACGCAGTTTAGGATCTGCAAGAGAAGAACCACACCGTGCTCTAAAGGAGAAACAAAACGTGTCACAACAACCTCTTCCCATAAAAAACCCCACTGCAGCCCTAAATGCATCACTGCTATTGCATCTCAAATATTGATATAATCGTTGCTGAGGGAGGAGCCCTGGATGTCCATTTTCATTCGCTGCAGGAGGGCAATGGCCAGTGCAGAGGGATAAACCCTTCCCCTCAGACCTGCCTTTAAAACCTGCGAACTGGGGACACACCTGGGACCTCACAGCCCAGCAACACTCACCCCTCAGGCAGTGCCCTGATCCCTGCTCCAAGGGCTGCGGGACAGCGGGATTCCCCGGCAGCGTCACTCACCAAGGTCTTGTACTCGATCTGCTGCCGGATGAGTTTGTCCTCGCTCAGGGAGTACCGCGCCTCGCCCGTGATGGCATCGATGGGGCCCTTCTCCATCTGCTGCTTGATGGCACAGTAGAGCATGAACAGGGGCTCCCCAGCACATTCCTGCACGACAGGAGGACACCAGGGCTGACACAGGGGAAGGCGCCTCTCCTCCGGGGCTCCCAGCCCCGTCTGGCACAGGACTCCCCCCAGCACAGGCTCAGCCCCACTGCCTCCATCCTTAGCACATGTGCGACCCAGGGCTGGCCCCCAGCAGCTCCTGGAGAGCAGAGCCAAACCCACGAGCTCCGCTGCTGCTCCGTGTGTTGTCTTTGGCAGGGTAAACCCCTCCTGCATCTATATGGCTGTAAAAAAACTGGAATTCGAGATCTCGATCTCACCGTTCACTCCCATGGAGCAAATTCAGTGGGGCTTCCAAAGCCACAAATTAAGTTCAAAACTGTGGAAGCCAAGGCGTGAAGACGTGAGAATTTCCCTTAAGTACTGAGGCGATGTAACAGGACCTCCTTTACAAGGGAATTACTCCGGGAGACCCGAGGGCTGGGCAAGGCTGTGAGCACGGAGCAGCGGCCCCAGAGCAAATTCCCACCTCTCCTTCCTCGCTACTCCATCTTTCGGAGCCTGACGGAGGAGTTTCACCCCCAGATGCACCCCGGGGACGGCCGCAGGGTCAGACAGCAGCAGCGGGGTCCCCGCTCCGTCCCTCCTTACCTTGAGGAACCTGTGGAGCAGGAAGGCAAACCAGTTCGTCAGCATCTTCTCCGCCACGGACTCGGTCCTGGGGAAGGCAGAGGGCACGCATCACACACGGAGCCGGTCCCCAGAGCCGGTCCCCGGGGCAGCGGGACGAGGCCGGAGCTGTCCCCATCCCATCCCAGCCCCGCCGGGGCCGGGGACAGCGAGCCTGGAGCCGCTCCGCTCCCCGCGCCTGGTGCAAATTCCAGCCCGGCGCAGCAAATCAGCGGGATTTACAGCGCTCCCCGGCAATCAGGGACAGCCGAGCGACAATGGCAGGGAAATTGCAGCTCTCTCCCCAGTCCCACCCAGTGTCCTCTCCCCGCATTGTGCCCGAGATTATCTCTAATTTAAATACAATGGCGCCTAATGATAGTTTTTAACGCTGCCTGTGCAGGACCCGGAGGCTTCCCTTAAAGCTCCACAGCCCCTTTTCCTGGGATGGGATGGCTCTGGTGCTCGCGGGGTGTCTCACATTGGAGCCTCAGCTCCCTGCAGGGAAGAGCCGCTGTGCTGCAGCCTGGCCAGCTTGACCACGACCCTGGCCAGCTCTGACCATGCCCCTGGCCAGCTGTGACCACGACCCTGGCNGCCCCTGGCCAGCTTGACCATGCCCTTGGCCAGCTGTGACCATGCCCTTGGCCACCTGTGACCACGACCCTGGCCAGCTGTGACCATGCCCCTGGCCAGCTGTGACCATGCCCCTGGCCAGCTTGACCATGCCCTTGGCCAGCTGTGACCATGCCCTTGGCCACCTGTGACCACGACCCTGGCCAGCTGTGACCATGCCCCTGGCCAGCTGTGACCAGGACCCTGGCCAGCTGTGACCATGCCCTTGGCCAGCTGTGACCATGGCTTTGCCTGGCTCAGCACCACCAGCCCTCCCCTCATGCAACACCAGGATCTGTTCCAAATTCCAGCAAGCCAAGAGGGGTGAATCCAACTCCCTGCATCCTTTCCTCTGGGGACTGTCCCCTCTGCCCTCACCATGAACCAGGTCACCTCCTCCCCGGCCTGGAGACGGTCACATCCCACTCCAGACCCGTTTTCCCCATTCTTCCCCTTAAACGAGGGACTGCCTCTTGCTGTGAATCCCCACAGCATTCCGAGTGCTTGGAATTACAAGCACAGACCGAAGGAGCACAGGGCTTGATTCCAAAGCCGAGCAGATCAAGGATAAACAGGAGCCAGAGATTTCAACAAACAAAAACTGACACCAGTCGGCCAACAGACCCGGGGTCACATCATCCATCATCTCCTAGGATGGCAACATCTGCCAGGAATTTGTGAAAATGTCTGCAGGTCCCCAAAGAATTTAAGCCTGAATTGATTAACTGCCTAAAAATTCATCCTACAAATTGACGCACGCCTCGTTCTCCTGTTTGAAATATTTCAGGCACCCAATTAAAGAGGAGAAGCACCAGCACCCTTCCAAACAGCCCTGGAAAACGGAGAGGCAGTGACACAAACCACAGAATGGGTGAAAAACTCAGGAAATAATACATTCAGGACTTCGGGGGGAATATTAATTTAATAAACTGCTTTGTTAATAGAATATTAAATGAAGAATTAGCAAGTCTCACAATTAGCCCTCCCAGTGAGGCAGTGCTGTGTCCTGTCCCTGTGGGCTGCTCATGGCCTGACACCAGCTCTGAGAAAAGCACTGAAACGTGGAGTGACAGAGAAGCTGGGGCATCATGCAGGGG
>VWZW01000741.1:423104-457942 GCA_013397115.1 Edolisoma coerulescens | reverse complement strand
GGATGGGATGGGATGGGATGGGATGGGATGGGATGGGATGGGATGGGATGGGACACTCTGGGCCTGGCTCTTCCCTTTCATTTCTTTATCAGCAATCCCAGATCAGCTGAACGGAGCAGCACAAAGAAGCACCTCGGAGCATCCCTGCCAAATCCCATTTCTCCTGAGCTCCCAGCACTGAATTTCCTCCCAGCACGGCCTGACCATGAAATATCTGCAGTGCCCCAGCCCTGGGGACAGCCAGCAGTGGAGTCAATATCGGGTTCATCATCACCGACCTGTGCTGCTGGGAGAGGGGCTGCTCCCACCCTGCCTGGCTGCTGGGAACGGCTGCACGGAGCTTCCCTGCCCTCCTCGGCCTTGGAAATGGGAAACTGCCTGCCAGCCCAGGGCCTGGCCTTCCTCCTACACATGGAGGGCTCTGCTGAGCCCCCAAAATCTGCTGAGCCCCCAGGTCTGCAGCCGGGTTTGGAGCTGCCCCTACCGGCACCGCTCTGTGCCATCGCCGGCCTCCGGACGCTGTTAAAGACCTGCTCCAAAAATAAAAAAATGAGCTCCTGGAGATCTCCAGGGCACAAGAGAATCCCTAGGCTCGGAGCAAACCCTTCTCACAGCAACCACAGAAGGAGGGCACAGCACGATCCAGAGCTGATTTTCCAAAGGAGCCTGACGCCGGCGCCCAGCCTTGGCTGCTCCGCCGGCTTCCTGAGGCACCGGGAAGAAAACAAACCTAAACAAAACGAGCTGAGAGAACCCAAAAAATAAATATGTATTTTATTAATTCTCCCTGCTCTATGTAGGTCTCCAAACTGCTGTTGCCAGCAACCAGAGCAGCTGTTTGATTTAACGTCAACTTTCTTGCTGTCTCCCGCGAGGGGCAGTCGTGGAAGAAAGAGAGAGGGGAAAGCGAGGAAGAAAGAGGGAGAGAACTGAGTGTCAGTTATCAACTGCTGCCACCAGAGAGCTCAAAACAGTCTAAAAAACAGTGTTTCACTTCATGGCTGATCACTCCTTATTAAGCCAGAGAGAGGAGTTCCAGGCTGGGCTGGTTTGGGCACCGACAGCCGGGCACAGGGTTGGGACGGGGCTCAGCCCATGATTTAGTAGGAATAAAGGTTTTAAACTAAAAGGGAGTAGATTCAGACTAGGGATAAAGCAGGAATTTTTATAAGGGTGGTGAAACACTGGCCCAAGTTGCCCAGAGGGGGGGGAGATGCCCCTGGGAAGATCCAAGTTCCCTGTGCAGTGAGTAAATCCCCATGCAGGACGGAAAGCCCACGGCCCCAAATCCTCGCTGGCTGCTGCAGGGAGGAGGGGGCACAGCTCTTATCACATCCCTGTGCTTTTTGGAGCGCCAGGAAAAGTCATTATTGATGGCTGAGGCAGAAGACGCCTTCCCAGCGACTCGTCAAACCACGGGGGAAATTAAGGCGGCTTCCTTTGCCGAGATGAGTTATTGCCTCCGCAAACACAGCCAGATTTAAAGCAATTTCCTGTCAAGTATATTCATGGTGGCTGGAGGGACCCCTGAAATTTTCCTGGAGCTGTGAAACCCTCCCCTCTCTCCAGTGTGGTGCCAGCAGAGCCCCAGCACTGGCCAAGGCCAGGCTCTGCAGGACCCCTGAGGACGTGGAGAACAGGGGGAGCCTTTTCCTTGTGCCCGCTGTTCTGCCCCACACTAATGTACATTTCTTCCCTATTTTCTTGCTGCCACTTCCCAGCTCTGTCTTGGGTGAGTTGCTCAATCCATCCTTGAGCTCCTGGCCTGGCTGTGGCACAGAAATGCTGCTCTGCAGCCAGGCAGAGCCCGAGGATCCACTCTGAGACCCTGTTCAGACACCCGTGAGCTCCCAGAGCAGGGCTAACCCCACGTGCTGGAGACAGGGGAGGGGATGGATGGGAATCCTCCATGGAGAGCAGCGATTCCCTTCCAACACCAGCACCTGCAGAGCCCTCAGATCACAGAATCCTGGCGTTATTTAGGCTGGAAAAGACCCCTGAGAGCATCGAGTCCAACCTGTGACCGATCCCCACCTTGTCAACCAGACCAGACCATCCAGAGACTCCACCACCTCCCTGGGCAGCCCCTTCCAACCCTTTCCATGAAGAAATCCCTCCTGAGTGCCCCACCAGCGTGGCCGTGCCAGCCCGCGGGCCCCGTCCCCTCCCCGTGCCCGGCCTCACCTGCGCAGGAGCAGCTTGGGGTGGTTCTTGTTCTCCAGGTTCTTCTCGATGAGGTCGGAGAGCAGCTGTTTGAGGACGTCGGTGGCGTACTCCAGCTTGCCCTGCAGCCCCGTCATGATGAGCGAGGCCACGTTGCCGCGGTCCCGCATGGAGAAGCTGCGCTGCAGCTCCAGCGTGCGGATGAAGGTCAGCAGGAACACCTTGTTGTTGATCAGCTGCGCAAAGAGCTTCAGGGCCTTCTCCACGCTCTGCTGCCCGTTGCCTTGGACCTGCAGGAGGAGAGCAAGGCCGTCGGCCACGGCATGGGGGGGACAAGGGGCTGCACCACCCTGGGGTCACCCTGCCAGCGCTGAGGGGGAATCGCAGGAGCATGGAATGGCTTGGGTGGGAGGGGACCTTAAAGATCCTCTCATCCCACCCCTGCCATCAGCAGGGACACCTTCCACTATCCCAGGGTGCTCCAGCCTGGCCTTGGACACTGCCAGGGATGCAGGGGCAGCCACAGCTGCTCTGGGCACCCTGTGCCAGGGCCTGCCCACGCTCACAGGGAACAATTCCTTCCCAATATCCCATCTAACCCTGCCCTCTGCCAGTCTGATCCCGTTCCCCCTTGTCCTGTCCCCGCAGTTCCTGATGAACAGTCCCAACTGCAGCTCTCTTGTCACCCCTTTTGACCCTGGAAGGTGCTGGGAGGTCTCCACACAACCTTCTCTTCTCCAGGCTGAACATTCCCAACTCTCCCAGCCTGTTCCAACCCCCTGAGTGACTTCCTGGCCTCCTCTGGACTTGCTCCAGCAGTTCCATGTCCCTCTCACACTGGGGGCACCAGAAGTGTGCACAGCATGGTTTAACCCTGGCTGCACAGGCCAGCACCCATCCCTCAGGGTCTCAGCACCCATCCCTCAGGGTCTCAGCATCCCTGCTCGTGGTTTCTGGTCCATCCTGAGCAAACCTCCCCCTCCCTGTCCTCCCCCTGCACAGCTCCCCTGAATCCTGGCTGGGAGCTGCCCTCTTTGCATGCCATAAAGCAGCAGCTTTGAGCCTAACGGCCCCAGAAATGACACCCAGTTCTGCTTGTTCTGCACAAAAAGTGACACTCTTGTAAGCAAATTAAACACTAATTTAGACTATTGCTTTATTATGGGCCAAGTGTAAAAAATTAATTGAGGCTTTCAGCCAGTTGCGGATTCAAGTAATTCATTACAAGTGAAAATGATGAACTGCACGAAGCAACTCTTTACCAAACATCTTGGAGAGTTATGTATTGGTTTTACTAACGTTACATAATTAAGCAACTGTGTAATTGGCAACACATTTATCACTTCTGCAATTCTGTTTTTCATGAGTAAAACAAAAAGCATTCATATTTGTTTGCTGGAGCGTCAGCTTCTTTGGCAACTCCAACAGCAAACATAATGCATGGAGCTGGGAAACTCGGAGCAGGAACGGGCTGGGAGAGGCTGCTTCTGTTTTAGCAACGCCACAGCGACTGCTCGGTGCTGGTGGCTGAGGAAAGGAACCCAAATCAATGCTTTAATGCTGGGAAGGGCCTGCCTGAAAGAGGAATCCAGCCCTGGAGCAACCAGGACTCCTCCTTCCTGCACCCAGCCCTGGTCTGTGTGGAGGAAACAGGATTTCAGGATTTACTGGGGCAATGCCAATCTCTGAAAAGCTGAGCTGAGCCTCTGGACATCCCACATGGAGGATGGCAGCTCCATCCCAGGTGTGAGATGATGTTTATGAAGCCCCATCCTTTTTTTGGCCCTCTCCCAGGTGAGCAGGGCCCATCTGCCAGGTGCCCCGATGGACCCCTGTACGTTCCCAGTTCCTCGGTATCCCCAGTGAAAATCTTTCCTATATTTTTACACATCCCGGTGGGAAAACCAGGGAGATGGAAGCGCTTGCTCGGAGGCTGGAACGCCTGGGCATTCCCCTTGCCCTCCTGTGGACACGCGGGGGAACAGCAGCGGGATGCTCCGGGCGGGATGCTCCGGGCTCTCATCCATCCCCTGCACCTCGAGGTGACTGAGGAGGACTTTAGAGCACACCATAACTGCTCTGCCCTGGAGCAGTATAAACCCCATAAAATAAAACCAAACCAACACCAGGCAGGAGAAACCGAAAGGAACCCGGTGATGCGGGAGGAGATGAAACTCCAGGCTCGGAGTTAAAATGAACTCGGGGCTCAGCCTGCTGACCCCAGGGCACCCAGTAACGCTTGGTGTGGAGCCATAGAGGGGCTGCAGGGTTTCCTGCTGGCTTCCCCGAGCGCTCAGGGGAACTGGGAGAGCCGGAGCAGGGCGGGGGTTACCTCCAGCTCCCGCAGGACGGGGTGGTCCTCGATGCCCGGGAACAGCACCCTCATGGCGTAGGTGCGGTAGTCCAGGTAGGGGATCCCCGAGCGGTCCAGGTCGCTGGTCAGCTCATTGATGTCCGTCTGCAGCTCCGCAAAGGCTGCTCAGGGGGAGAGAACAGGGCAGGGAGAGCTGAGCTCCGGGAGCCTTCGGGAGAAGGTTTTGGGCAGGGCTGGCTGCCTGCTCTGCCCGTGGGCACGGCAGGAGGGACCAGCTGAGGACAGGATTCCAGGGAGCTCAGACACGCTGGGAGACTCCGTCTCAGCAGGCGGGGGTGGGAGAGCAGGCGCTGCTCAGAGCAGAGACGGAGAACAAAGCTGTGGCTAATTTGTATGCAGTTCACACCTGTGCACACACACCTAAAGCACCTCTAAAGGCTGCACGCAGAAACAAGGATCTGTTTTCATAACTTGGTGCCTCCCCTATTTCCCTTTCTTCTGGTTTGCCTCCTCTATCTAAACAGTTGCCAAGATAATCAAATCTGATGCAGATCAAATCTGAGCTGCTGCAGGGGTCAGGAAGGGATTTATTCTTCCTCTCCTAACACCGTGTTCTACAGCTGGATGTGTCTCCTGGTGTTCCCTCTCCAGAGTGTGACACGCTGGCTCAGGGAGGGCTCTGTACCTCAGCTGGGCTGTGCCAAACCCAATCTGTGGCTTCTCCTCAACACATCTCAATTTCTGCCCTGTGCTCTCAAGGCTACCCTTGAAATCAGTTGAACAAGTCCAGTGCAACTCTCTCTCTCCACTATGAAATGTGCAGCTTTCTATTTATTTTACTCTGATTGATTCAGCCCCTTCCCAGGTGGGAGGATGTGGGAAACAACAGCAGCATCCCCCAAAACCCCATCTTCACCTGCAGGGTGAGGGGGGCTCAGCTGCCTTCTTGCAAGGGACAGGACTTGTCCATGTGGAAACTTGCAAGCAGCAGCTCTGAATGCTCCAAATAACACCCAAAATCTCCCAGAAGCAAATGCCTGAGGAGCTTCTTCCTCCCCCGCAACCCTGCTCTTGCTGCTCTGGGCTTACACTGAGGCTGCAGGAGGGACCGTCCCAGCTTTGCAGCCCTCCTGCCTCCCATTTGGGATCCACGCTGTTATTCGGGGGTCTGAGCCCCCTCTGTCCCCCTCTCTCTGTGCCTTTTCAAAAGCCCCTCACTACAAAGCCACGGGACACGGGGACACTTCGTGCAGGGCGCACGTGAGAGCCGGGCACGCCGCCCGAGCGGGATCAGGCTCTAATCCCCTTCTCTGCACATCAGAGCCCTACCTGCTGCTCACACGCTGCTGGCTGCCACGCTCCCGAGGTGGGGCAGGTGTGGGAACCCCAAGGGACCCCCACAAACCTCATGGGACCCCTACAAACCCCATGGGACCCCCACAAACCCCATGGGACACCCACAAACCCCAAGGGACCCCCCACAAACCCCAAGGGACCCCCACAAACCCCATGGGACACCCACAAACCCCATGGGACCCCCACAAACCCCAAGGGACCCCCACAAACCCCATGGGACCCCCACAAACCCCATGGGACACCCCCTGCTCCACGCTGCAAACCCCGGGGCACTGGGAGAGCTGGGACCCCACCCACGGGGCTGCAGCACCCAGAAAATGCCCGGCCCCGGGCAGTACCGACCCTCCTTGCACTCCAGGGCCACGCGGGACTCCAGATTGTCCATCTGCATCTGCAGCCTCTTGAGGGTGAGGTCGTTCTCGCGGGACTTGCGCTTGTAGGCGATGAGGACGATGATGACGATGATGAGGAGCAGGGAGCCGCCGGCCGCGATGCTGACGATGGCGGGCAGGGTCAGGAGGCTGTCGGAGACGATGCTCACCGAGCCAGGGGAGAAGATGACGCCGCCGACACGCACCTGCAGGGCACAGCACGGGTGAGCAGCAGCTGGGGCTGTCTCCCCGTGCCAAACCCCGTCCTGCCCAGACCCCTCGGGAAGCACTGAGCCACCTCTGCTGAGGAACAGAAAACTCCACAATTGCCTTCAAACGCAGAGGGGGCCGCTCGTGTGAACACAGGGAGGCTTCAAGTGATGATAAATGTGCCAGCCCTTCACTATCTGGGCTTTGTTCTTATTATCTGATGGCTCCATTTGACTTTCATTTTATAAGCTTTCAACTCCTTTTCGTAAACCGTGGACATTAACAAGCTCCTGATCGTTGCACTGACAAGAAACCAGAGTGACTGCAAGGACAGAGCAGGGGAGGGAGGAGGAAGCCCCACGTGGAAGCTGTGGAGCAAACGGGCTGGAGTTAACAGCGGGACAGGCTTTTCTTGGATGTGCCCTGGCCACAGATGTGAGCAGCTCTCAGCCAGGCTGTGCTTCTGGGAGTCACACTGGGATAATCTGAATATGTTTTGGATGCTGAACTTCAAGGGAAATAAATCACAATTACAATCTCATTTGGGCCCTGCTCAGGCAATTCGGCAGCTGGGGTTTGGTCTGCGAGAGGAGCAGAGGAAGCGGCGATGCCCAGAGCCAGAGCAGAGGAAGGCACTGACTTATCCTGGCTGAGGGTGTTGATCCAACCTCTCCAGTGCTCAGATGTTCCTGGCTCCTGCTTCGGGAAAAGGCAAAGCCTTTCCATCCACTTGGCAGGGCAGGTCTGGCTCCGTGGGCTGATTAAATCCCTCCAGGAGGGAGAACACTGGGAATGGTCTCAACTTCATCCAGAGGAAGGATGGCACCCAGTGCCAAAGGCACTGCCAGAAAGATTTGTTCCTTCTAGAAGGCTCTGAAGGGCATTTTTCCTTCTAGAAGGGAGTGACTCTCAGGGAAGGACAAAGTCTCTCCACGCTAATCCACATCAATATTTTAAAATTCCAATTAGACACCCATAAAATCTAAAATCCTACCGGGGCTCGCACAGGGGATTGTGTTCGGTATCCAAGGGAGTCGGGGAGCTGGAGAAGGAGGGAAAGGATGGAGAGGAGAGGGGAAGGGGATGCTGATGGGACATGTGGCCCCTCACCATGACTTTGTGCTGCCCGGTGAGGGTGGGGGGCTCGCAGAGCAGCTGCGTCTCGGACACGGTGACGGCGCAGGGCGTCTCTCCGATCAGCACCGTGTAGTTGAGCTTGGCTCCTCCCGGGGCGGGCGGGCACAGGTTCCTGCCCTGGGGACACGGGGACACAACACCGGCAAAGATGCAGCACATTCCTCCAGCTCCCACCTCACTCCCAGCTCGTGCCAACAGCAGGGCTCTGTTTAGGGCACCCCATTCTCCAGGGCAGGCATAACCCCCCTCCCTCCCTCTGGGGTTTTTGTGACTCCCCACGGGCTGAGCCAGGCTCTCCTTACCTTCAGGATGATGGGTGAGCCCGGCTTCTGCTCCAGCACCCCGGTGGAGCTCAGCATTTCAAACGTGGGGTTGGGGTAGTAGATGAACTTGGTGTCGTTGTAGACCAGCAGGGACTGGACGTTGTTGAAGATGAAGCCGAACTCGTCCGGCCGCTCCACGGCGTCCAGGCCTGGCCGGTACTCGGGGGTCAGCGGGGGGGCCAGGCAGGCCAGGGCCGTGGCGTTCACCACCTTGCACACCTGGGGAAGGGGGGGCTCTCAGAGAGGAACAGGGAACAGCAGGGAGCACTCTGCCCTGAGTGGGACTGTGATGCTCTGATGGCTGAGAAGTCCAGAGGATTCATGCTCAGCTGGAAATATTTAATCCAGGCTTGATGAGCCGTGATCTCAGAGGTCTTTGCCAACCTCACTGAGTCCATGGGGCATTACAGCCCTGGTTTGGGGTAATTTGCTTCTCCTCCAGCCAGCACGAAGGCACTGGGGTAGAGATGGAGCGTGAGCCCAAAATGAGCAGTGTTTCAGCGGAGCTAAAGGCTGGCACAGCAGCTCCTACTCCTTTTTCTTTTTTTCCCTTTTCTTTCCACTTTCCTCCTCTCTAGCTCTGAAGCAGACCCATAGGGAATACCTGCTCCCTGCTGCAAATGGGTGATTAGAGGCCATTCCCAAATGCCAGCGAGGGAAGGGAAGGATCATCTGACACTGGTGGGCAGGAGGGAACATGAAGGTCATCTCCTGCTGGGCTGAGGACACCCACAGCTCCTCCAGCCCTCAAAGCAGGGAAATCGCTGATTTATGGGGCTCTTGCCTTGTAAAGCAGCAAGAGCCCAACCATTTGGCCTCCCTCCATAAGCGAAAGATTTAATTTCACTCAATTTTGTGTCTTCAGAATTATTTTTGTAGCACTGTAACTGCAAGTGCTAGCAACAAAATTAGATGTCTTTTTAAAAAGAGCTCAGATGAAAAAGGTCTTGAGGGGGAGAGAAGGAATAGGAAAAGACCGCTAAGTGATTTGCCCTTTCCAAGATAATACGGACTCAGTCACAAAGATCACTGCATGGAAACAATATATTTCAGTTCTACTTGATCAGAATAATTTCTGAGGTCCTGGAGGTACGATTCTTACTTGCAGCACACACAAGAACCTCGCTTAGTCCCCATTTAGCTGGGGGTTCATCTCAGTTTCTCACTCACAGACTGAAAGAATGCAGGTAGGGGAAGGAGGTAATTTCTCATTTTTGAGCGTCAAATTCCCTCTTCCCAGTGTCCCCAGTTTGGGGGAGTGCAGGGAAACACCCCCAGAGCAGCTTTTGCCGTGGCAAACCTCCCCAGGCAGGCAGCACCGGCACCAGCAGCCCCGTCCAGGGGGATGCAGGAGGATGCTCCCAGCTGGCAGCCCCTACTCACGTTGACAAACTCCTTCCCGTTGTACTTGACACGGATCCGGGGCTCCTGGATCACGTCCAGGTTGGAGCCAGTGATGGTCAGGGGCGTGTGTCCACTGTGGGAAAGGCAGGAGAGGCCTGGTCAGCGGGCTGGGCGTGCACAGAGCCTGGGCTCCAGCGCTGCGGAGCTCAGCCCCAGGGCAACGCTGCACTGGGGTCGGGGTTGGGAGGGTGAGCGCAGCCCAGGGACCCCAGCAATGTCCCCAGGATGTGACAGCAGCCGCCACCCTGTTCCTCGCAGTGCACTTTGATTAACACCAGCTTTTGCCTTTCTCGGTGGCTGCTGGTTCTGTTGTATGCCAGGACCACAAGAAGGAGCCTCTAACGAGCAGTTGTGCCCTTCTGCAGCAGAGGGGGTGATCTGGGCTTTGGCCGTGCCCCCAAACTCTCGGTGCAGGGTCTGCTGTCACTGCCTGGCTAAACACAACCCCAGGCCTGAGTTCTGCCAAATGCAGACCCCAGGAATGCCCAGCCCGGGCCCACCCAGGGTGCTGGGTGGGGGGAGCATTTCCAAAGAGCCGCCCCTCTGGCTGGGTGTGTGCTGGGGAGCCCCGGGCAGGGAGAGCCGGGGAGGCGCTGCCGGAGCCGGTACCTGGCGATGCTCCACTCGGGCTCGATGTGCTGCACCTTGGGGTCCTCGATGTACTCGAACAGCAGAGTCCTCTCCAGCTGAGCCCGGTCCACGCTGACAGAGACGGGAACAGCCCCCAGGCCGTGGGCTGAGGGCGCTGCCACACAAACGATCTCGTTCATGGACCGCCTGCACGAGAGGGAAGCGGGAGGTGTTGATGGGGGAGGCGGGGTCGGGGCGGGTTTGTCCGGTCCTGGGGCGGGTCACTAAAGGGCTGAGCCATNTGAGCCATCGGCCAGCCCCACGCCGGCACCTGGGGAGCTCCTGGGATGGGCAGGAGGGGTTGGCACGGGACGGAGGGTGGGGAGCTCTGCACCGAGCTCTGCCCACCGGAGAGCAGCGCAGCCTCCCTGAAATCCCTCTTCGTGCCAAACTGCAGCGCCCGCATCCCCCTGAACCCGCTGCCTTCTGCCGGGCGTGTGGAAACAGATGGCTGCCTTTTAAATGGGATGCACAAGCTCAGTGAAAAGCCAAATTCTTCCCCTCCCCACCCCAGTGCACACACGAGGCTCCTGTGAGCGGCACAATGGCCCCGCGCGGCCCCCGCCGGGGAACGGCCGCGGCACCGGCACCGCTGCCTCGGGCTTTGTCTCCCCATCAGAGCGGGGTGCCCTCGGCTCGGCGCCGCCTGGCTGGACACAACAGACCATCTGCTGCCACCAGAGCCCCGGAGAAGGTCGAGGCAGCGGCGCGGTGAAGCACTGTCAGAGCACAAAGGCGCCGGTGGGTGGAGGGATGGAGAAGGGGAATGAGATCTGAGCGTCCAGAACAGAGCTGGGAGGAACCACCCGGCTCCTTGGACACTGATCCTACGGAAATGCTGCAGGGACATCCCTGGCAGGCCGCTGTTCCTGCCCGGCCACCCGTGGCTGTCCTTCCTGCCCAAACCTGCCCCCAGCTCGCTGAAAAGTCAGTGTTCTTTCCGTGGCTCCTTCAGTTTTGGGTTCTCCCAGGGGAGAGGGCAGGCAGGTCTGCAGCACCTCACTGCCGGTCTGGCACTTCAATCAAAACCTGGCACTCCTGAATGGGCAACCTTCGCCATCCTCAGGGGCTTGTGGAGGTGCCGAATGGCTGAGGCTCAAGTGCAGCCCTGTCCCTGCTCCTCTTCCAGCAAAGCTCCGAGTCTGTGCCTGGCAGGGGGACAATGGGTGGTCCCTTTTCGGGGTCCTCACACACTCCCTGCCCCCCCCTAAGGAATATGGACGTTTAGGAGGGCATGGAACAGCAGGTACCACGATATTCCCAGCTCACACCTGGGCACTTGACCCACCACAACCGAAGGAACAGAAACAACCCCCTAAAAAAACCCCTAAAACACCTCATACCAATTGCACTCGGCCGTGTCTGTTGATGCAGCAACACATCCAGCCCCTCCTGCCCTGCTTCTTTTCCCTCCCTCATCCCATCCTCAGTCTCCACCTTGGTTTAATTTAGCCACAAAGGCCTCCTTGTGTGGGGACTGGGATTCTCCATGCTCTGTGCTGAGTCCTGGAGTGATTCTGTGCAGCCTGGTGGGCTGCCTGCCCTGCTGCTGCCTGCTCTGCCTGTCCTGCTGCCCACCCCAGACCCCGCCGTGCCTGCCCAGCACTGGCACGGGCTGCAGCGTGACGCAGGGCTGCTGGCAGAGCAGCTCCCGGCTCCCTGTGATCAGCTAATTAGCTTTCTGTGCTATTATTACGTCGTCATGGTGAATCTACCCACTCCTCCGATCAGAGAGGGGAGAATGGGGGAAGCTGTAATTAGAGGGAATCTCATTAGGAGCCGCTTCATCTCATCAGGCTCCCCCACACCCTCGAGTACAATTGGAGTTCGTTGCCTCAAAACAGTCCAAGGCAAACCAAGTGCACAGCGTGGCCCCACGTGAGGGATGGGGCTGCTCAGGCACTGCCTTGCTTGAGTTTCTGCTTCCTGCTGTAACCAGAACATCCAGGGAACCCAGAGCTCCTCCAGGTTCTGCAGGTCAGCAGCTGCAGGGTGCCTGAACAGGATCAGGTGTTTAAGGGATGATGTTCCAGGGCTGATCCTACTCTTCTGCTGCGGGTAACACTGTTCCCTGTCTCCGAGGGAGCAACCTGGCATCTTTGTTTTGGACGTGGGAGGAGATGTTGATGGGTTGGTTACACTGCTGGACACCTGCAGGACTGAGCTGTGCTGGGAGGTCCTGGAATGCCCTGACCTCCCCAGGCACCAGCCTGGGATGGATCCAGAACAAGCACTGCCAATAACCCACCGTGCTCCCACGCCTGAACGCCCACAGCTCCCACATCCAAGAACCTCTCAGGCTTTTGGATGAGAAATTCACCTCCAGGGATCTTTGCTTTCCCAGAATCTTCCTCGGTTCCTCCTGGGAAGCCTGAGTGAGGATCTGGGAGGCAGAACCCCTTTGGACACCGGGTTGGCACCCAGGCTGTGCCCACCGCTGGCTGGGTGGGCAGGGCTGTGTACTGATGCACACAGATGTAAACCACACATCTCTTTCTTAACTAAGCCCCAGGAAAACCCATTAAACCCTGCAAATGTCAGCTCTGTGTTTACACTGCTGCGGAAAAAGCAAATTTGCCATCAAAATCCCAGCAGAGATTGATGGCTGTGCAAGTTCCTCAGCAGGAGGTGTGAGCAGACCCTCACCTTGCTCTGCCCTGAGGATGCCAGACCATTTTTAGGAGGTCGAGGCACCTGCAGCAGAGGCTGCAATAAAAGCAGTGCAGGTCTGTGGAAAGAGAAAGGCGATATTTCTTATAAATGTTCCATTTTCTTCAGAGCAGCCAGGCCGGGGGCAGGTACTGATGACCAATATAAGCATATTTCCATCAGTGGTGTTTCGCTGAGATTTTCAGAGCAGTTACCATTGGAACAGCATTAAAATGAAGCAATGAACAGCACTGACACCGATGAATCCCTCCCTTGCCATGCAAGCCTCCATCTCAGTAAAAGGGAAGATGGTTTCATGCAATAAAAGAGGGAATGGGAGCCTTAGGGGCTCCCAGATGGATTTTTGCACGTTCAGCTGCAGCAGATCCTGCTGGGACAGGGGCAGGAGGTGCTGCAGGAGCCCGTGCTGGTCTCTTACTCGTGGAATTCGCAGGTCTGGTTTCCCAGGAGCACGGACACGCGGCTGCCAGCCCCGAGGTAGTGGCCAGAGATGGTCACCATGGTCCCTCCCGACTCCGGGCCGCGGCTGGGGCTCAGGAAACTCACGGCTGGGGTCTGCAGGAAGGAAAGGACAAGCTCAGGGCTGCTGCTGCTGCAGCCAGGGAGCTGCTGTGGGTGGCTGTGACAGCAGAGAAGGACATCCCTGAGTGTGTCCAAGGCCAGGTTGGATAGGGCTTGGAGCACCCTGGGATAGTGGAAGGTGTCCCTGACCCTGGCAGGGGTGGCACTGGGTCTCTGAGGATCCCTTCCAGCCCAAACCATTCTCTGATTCCATAATCACTGTTCTCAGGGTGCAAAGCTGGACCCCAATGCTGTGGGAGCCCTGGTTTATTCCCAGGGTGAGCTCTCGATCCTGCAAGCTGGGCTTGCTGACTGGGCCACCCACAATTGTGCAACACCACGGGGAAAGCCCCAGAAAAAAAAAAAGGCAATTCTGGGATTGTCTGCTGGAGCTGAACCCCCTCCACGTGGCAGGCTCAGCTCCCGGGGGACACACGTGCTGTGCCCCAGCGGGACACTCACCACGAACATGTACTGCTGTGCTGACTTGGCCGTGAACTCGGGCTTGCACTCTCCGATGCACAGGAGCACTGGGCCGGAGCTGATCCCTGGAAGCGCCTGCCCCATTTCACAGACGATCCTGGAAGCAGAAATGCCGCAGGGAAGCTTTGGCAGGAGGTGCCAGCAGTGCCCTGCACAGCTCCACGCTGCCTTTATTTCTCCTTTCTCTCCCCCTCTCCTCTTTAACTTTGATATCTGCCTCTTTGGAAGAAGTTAATTACTGAGTCTATTTTTACCCCATGTAGTAATTCAAAGGGAAAAAAAAAAATCAAAATTAGACATAATTATTACAAGCTGTAAACTCCAGAGCAAAGCAGAGCACTAATGGCAATATATTAGCCAGTAGCAAAGTGAGTGCGAAGTCCTCAGAGTAACAGATGAGTTCATTAAGGGAACAGCTCACACTGCAGACTCCCAGTTAATCAAAACTGGAGAAACCTGCTGGGGGATGATACAGACAGCCCTGGAGAGCAGCTTCTGCTGGGGGGACAGGGCTGGCTGCCACAAACACGCTCCTGGTGGTCACAGGAGCTTGTCTCTGTGCTCCTGGCATGGTCCAGCTCAGCCCCGTGGGCACATCCCGAGGCTGGGAAAGCTGCAGGGTCAGGGAGAGCTGCTGGGGTTAACCCTGGCTGATCACTGTGGATGCACAGCCCCCAAGTCCCAGGGCATGTGGGATGTGTGACACCAGCTGGGGACGGGATCAAGCGGATGCCAGTCGTGCCAGCAGGTTTGGGGGAGGTTTTCAGAGGGGCATCAGCTGGCAGGGCTCTCCAGATGGACCTGAAAGGGATGGAGGCTGCTTGCTCTCACAGCAATGCTGCAAAGATGAATTCAAGAGCATCCCTGCAGGCACTGGGAAGCTGAGGGTGGGAGGAACCGGCCCCAGACTGGAAATCTGAGAGTGGGAGCAACTCGCCTCAGGATTGGAGACCTGAGGATGGGTAATTTGCCTCAGGGATGAAAAGCTGAGGGTAGGAGTAACCTGCCTGAGGCAGGAGGTGCAGTTCCACCCGTGATGAGATACCTGTGGGGGTCTGACCCCAGGCGTGGGACCAGAGAAGAGCCAGAGCAGCCTCTGCCTGCTGAGGCTGAAGGAGAGGGAAGCGCTCACTGCTCTGCCTATCACACACAAAGACATAAAAGGCCCCAGTTTGGGGAGGCAGCGTTCCAGCTGCCTTCAGCAGCATTAAATTCACTGCAAATAAAATAAAATGAAATAAAACACGAAGACTAAAGGAAAAAAAAAAAAAAAAAGAAGCTGCAGCTCGCCTGCACAGGTGATGCCAGGAGGCCCGACGAAATACACACATGCTGGTAAAGAGCTGGAACGTGCCCGTCCTCCTTGCTGCACATCAAAAGGGGTTGCCTAGAGAGACGCTGCCTTTGGAGAGCAGGGACTGAAGCGTCTCAGCTCCGTGCCTTCCTCCGCCACGCGCTCCTCGCTCTGCCTTTCAACCAGACATCGCCCCTGCACCTCTCTGCCTGTTATTCCCTCACTGCTCCCCCGTCTCTCCTCCTCCTGCAGGCTGGCAGCGGGGAGAGGAGGCCACTCCGAGCCCGGGGCCACGGCAAACCAAGCCTGGGGAGCGGTTCCTGACACGCCAGGGGCAGGAGAAGAGAGGGGAGGTTCCCTTTTGCAGGAGGAAGCACCAAACGCTGGGCTCCGGCAGCAGAGCAGCCGCTGCCGCCCAGCCCGGGCGGGGCGTGGGACGGGCACGAGTGGCCGGGTCCTGCCGAAAGCCAAACCCCCAGCAGGTACCTTGTTACAAAATGATGCATTCGGCAGAGCTGTAGGGTGCTGATTGCCGGGCTAAGTGGCCCTTTCACCAACATTAACCTAATTGCTGGCTGATAGATTGCGGGGCTGGAGCATATGGCAGAGTCATTACAGCCTTGGAATTCAGTCTGCCCACAGAACCCTTAAGAGGGTCCTTTTATCTGTATTCATCTTTAAAAGGCAGCTCTCATGCTAACGCTTGCTGTTATCTGCCCAGGGTAAATGTTTTAATGATGTTAACAAACTTTGAAAGCTCGAGAGCCGTAATTAGAGTCATGATTACAAAATCAGGGTTTTGTACCATCAAAGGGGGATAATTTCATCATCTTCCATCCTTTATTTGAAAAATAAAATGTAACAAAGTCCTGCTCAGCAGAACAGCCCCAACTGCTCGCAGTGATGGGATATTGGTGCCGTGGTTGGAGCCATTCCTGAAGCAGCACCAGGAACTCTTCATCCCGTGATCCCAGATCCCCTGGCACTCTGAGCTCGCCCTTGCTGCTCCAGGGGGGTCATCAATGCCCCTTCTGCCTCACGGATGGGGAAAGAAACACCAGGAATGGACAAACCCCAAACCAAAGCCACCAGGTGACAGGTCCTGCACTGTGCTGGGGCTCTGAGTGGGAGCCACCAAGTGCATTTCCCAGCAGAGGACGACTCCTTCCAGCTGCTCCCGAAGCTGGGGCAGGTCTGTGCTGCTGGGACCACAAGGCGGGGTCTTGGTCACCTCCCCATTCACAATCCTGCTGCACAGGACACCGTCCTGGTCCCCAGCAGGAGACTACACAACCCAAGGGGAGACATCACCCATTTCACCTCTTCCTCCTGTCCCACCCACACAAATGACCCCAAACACCCCCTGAGCCCCGTGGCCACCCCAGCACAGCCCCCCGGGACAGGAGCGGAGCTGGTGTCATGCCCGTCCCCCGTTTACAGGCCTGTTTTCTCATTTTGGGCTGGCGTTTTTCTCAGGGAAACAAATGATCTGACTCCCGTGGAGGCCCACGCGGGTGGAGGGGCTGTCACCGCCTCGCCCGCCTAACAAATGGCTGTGCGCAGCCGGCGGCGCCGGCAGAATTCCAAGTGGGATGGGGAGCACGGGGAGCGGGGAGGCTCGGCAGCAGCAGCAAGGTGCTCATCAGCAAAGGTGCTTAGCCAAGCAGGAAGGAAGCAGAACATTTAATGAAAGCTTAAAGGGCTGCTGAACCCCCGCGGGGAGAGGCCAGCGTGTGGGAACGCGCGGGAATGTGCAGGAACCCCTTCCCACGTCCACTCCAGAGCCCTTCCTGCAGGTGCCTGAGCTCTGGGTGAGTTTTTGGCCTCCTGAGCGTTGGCTGGAGGTCAGGGAGGAGGCTCTGGGGGTGCCCAGCCCCGGGGACCCGCAGTGGGGACGGGTGAGGGGTCACTCACTGCTCTGCCACCACGTAGTGCTCGGGCAGGGGCGTGCACTGCACCCCAGCCACCTGCACCCCCTGCGCGATCTCCGAGAAGTCCAGGCCCAGGTTCACACCACGGATGGTCACTCTCGTCCCTCCTTCTGGGGGCCCCGACACCGTCAGGATCTGCAGGGAAACAGAAGACAGGGAAGGTGAGGGGACGTCCCCACCACGCCCGTTCTTCAGCCCCACCCCTGGTTCGGAAACGCTTCTGCTTTGGGTGCTGCAGCCTCCTCCTGCTCCTGCTGCCAAACCCAGCCAGGGCCACCCCCTCATGGCTCTTCTGGATGTCCTGGAGAAGCCCAAGGATGCTGAAATCCTTCTGTGCCGTGCTCCAGGAGAGGACTCCGAGGTCCCTGAGCTGGCCAAGAGGAGTGGGCAACGCCATTCCCCAGAAATCCTTCCAGAAGGATAAACCTGGCTCCTATTTCTCTATCCAGAAGAGGGTAAGTCACCTTCCAGGAGCAGCTTGGTGCTTGGGAGAACTTTACCTTCTGCCTTGGCTGTTCTCTGAATGTTAATGTCACATTTTATTAGTAACTTGGCACCTCAAACGACTTAAAAATGTTAAAGGGTGAGGTGTGTGCTCTCAAGCTGCCTGTTTATAGCCCGCCTCAGCCACAACCATCCCTGCTCCCCTGCACTTGCATTAAGGACAATCTCCTCTTCAATTAGGAGCATAAATTTCAATAATGCATAGTCACAAAATTTGGGCCCAGGACTCTCAGACAGTTATCCTGAATCTGCCACCGCTCTGTCGCTGCTCTTGGGTGAGTTTCTAATCTTCCCCGTGCTGCAGCTGTTATTAATAAATAAACACAATCCATAATAATGCAATTCAATTAATTTAATGGATAAATCTTGTTTACGCTTCTTTGTTCCACCCTTGTCTTTGGCAAAAAACTTGAGCTCCTCAGAACCTTTTCCTTGCTGTTTCCAGATGGATGGATAGTTTTTTCCACCTTCTTAGGAGTGAGTGAGGGAGGTGGCCACACACCAGTCCCACCAGGACAGCACATCCCAGTGACCTGCCCCACAGCAGCCCTCGTGGGACACCCCTGCCCCCATCACTCCCGTGGGTCCAGCTTCCCCAAGGCGTCTCCAAAAAGACATCCAAGATCTTCAACACGGAATCCCACCATTCCCACTAAACCAAGTGCCACATCCACTCGGTTTTTGAACCTTCCAGGGTGACTCCAGCACTTCCCTGGGCTGCCTGTTCCAACTCCATTCCAACTCCACCACTTCCCTGGGCATCCTGTCCCACTTTTGGCCACACGTGCTGAGGTTATTCCAGCTCTGTGCACCCGGCAGAGCCACCAAGCCACCCCCTCCTTCCTCCACATCCTTTAATTCCCACCTCCCTCTCCCCTCCCCTGCCCGAAGGAGGTTTTTAATTTATTCACCCCGCACTGCCTGTTGTGCTGCTGTTCCCTGTAACTCACACCATGGCCTGTCTTGTATCATTTAGCTCCGGGAAGCTCGACGTGCCCATAAACCCACTGCAAAATCAAGCTGGATTGTGTTACACCGAGTCCTGGAGGCCTGGTAATGTTTACATCACTGGCTGGGAATCACCTGAACTTGGCACTTCACGCACTTGACAGTTACAACAGTCCTCTGGATGATGTTAAAGTGCATTTACTGGAGCACTTGCTCCGCCGGGCTCGTTGTCTCGTCGCTGCTCAGAAAAAAGGAGTCCCCGCGTGCCATTTCCTGACCCGAGCAGAACCAGCGGGGCCGAGCGGCCTCCCCGAACAAAGCCGAGCTGATGCTGTATTTTAAAAATGTCCTGACCTGGAAAATCCCCAATATGGAGCTCCACTCGACCTAGATTTTAGTGGCCACTAATTGAACAGTTTTGAAGTAACTGTGCCATAAAGCAGCCCCAGGGTTAGAACAGATGCATTCAATTAATTACAGCTGGAGAGATTCAGTCAAAAATCGCAGAAAGGAGATAAGTCTTAAAGGTCCCAGTGCTCCCAGAGCTGGGGACCCTCCGAGCAGCATCCCTGGGCTTCTCATTGGGGTGAGGATGAGACACCTCCAGCACAGCCAGCCCATGCTCTGCCTTAATCCCAGCTGGGCTGTGCTGGGAGCTGCCCAGGCTGCAGGGCTGCCAGTCCCCATTTCTGATCCGAGACAGACAGGATTAGCAAGAAATATTCCCCAATTTCAAGAAAATCACTTCACTAGACTGGCTTTTCCCTTAGAGCTCTGTGGAGGATGAGAAGGACCTGCAAAGGGCAGCTGAGGAAAAGCAAGGCCATTACCAGGAACTGGACATTTGCAGTTTAGGAATCTGCACCTCTGCTGGAAGTTTTTCAGGTTGTTTGCTAAACTGAAGCAGCTTGAAAGTCACTGAGGGCTGAGCTGGGTGTGGGAGGCAGAATTATCCTGAGCAGGTCACCTCTCCCCACTGCAGGAGAGAAATCCCAACCCAGCCCCTGTAACAATGCTGGGAAGGACTGATCAGGTGTGCAGCACTGGGTTATTCATAAAAAGGTTTGGCTACAGGGATGGGGGGCATGGCAGGAGCTCGGTCACCCTCACACCCCGTCCTTGAGCAGGGAAGGGTTGCAGATGCTCCAGGGATTTCTCTTGTTGCTGCTTTTTACTTGAAACCAAGGTAGGGACCCCCAAGGCTGGAATCCAAGGGATCCCCGAGGTTGGAATCCAAGGGACCCCCAAGGATGGGATCCAAGGGACCCCCGAGGTTGGAATCCAAGGGATCCCCGAGGTTGGGATCCAAGGATCCCAGGGATCCAGGAGCCCCAGCCCAGTGCTAGAACCCTTCCCCCCCAGCCTGCAGAAGACACCGCTCCAGCACTGAGGGATAAACGTTCTCAGTGTCCTGTCCTGCTGCTTGAACCATTCTGCGTTTCTGACACGAAGCAACGTTTCTCCTGCAGAAGAAGCCAGTGAGGAGCCAGGCAGAGCTGGGCTGGGGCTGGCTGGGAGCTGCTGGGCTTTCCCTGCAGGGCTGGAGGGGAGCCACAAGCCCTGCACAGCCACCCCAGGGCATCTGTTGGGGTGCGGAGAGAGCACCCAATCAATGGCACAGCCCCTGCCCCCTCCCCAAACCTCCTCCACCTTCATCCTCTTTGTGCTTTTCCCCTCCTGCTCCAAGCCCTGGATCCCAGCTGATGAGCCCAGCGGGGAAGCGGCACATGAGCATTGTCATCCCGGCATGATCCCTCCTTGTCTCTGCCTCAGCTGATGGCACATTCAGAACCTAATTGTTATCTCAGCAGAGCAACTCCATTATTCAGCCTGACGCTGCCCCCCCTTCAGCTGTTTGTTGCGCTGATGTTATATTAATGAGGCCTGCAAATAAATGAACGGGAGATCAGAGCGCCGCTTGTTCGCCAGAAAACTGATTTTTATTTATTTATTGCTAAGGCCACAGACCGGGTGGAAGTTTTAAGCTGCTGAGGGGACATTGCTGGGGAGGGCTGAGCCTCTCACCTAGTGAGAGGACTGCAAATACCCCACTGCTCATTTACTTTTAGAACTATTAAGACACAATCTCTTCTTATTTATGCATCTCCGAAGGCACTGGCGCCTGGGAGCTAGGCCATTGACCTCAGGATTGCCACAAAGAGTGAACCTGGCCAGATGAAGCAAAAGGAGTTGGAAACAGCCCATATTAAAGGCTCCTTTAGTCTGGGTAATCCAGGCTGCAATGAGAGCTCCAGCATGAGAGCAAACCCTGCTCCCCAGTCCCGTCACTGTGGTGCCCAAGGGATGGGGGACGTGTCACCAGTGCCAGCTCTGGACCTGCCAGGACCAGGTCAGTCCCAGCAGGGCAGGGAGTGCCCCCAGCTGTACAGCTCTGCAGCACTGGGCATTGCAAAGGGGTACCAAAATCCTGAGAAAACTCAGATGTGGGGAAAGGACCCAACAGCAATGAAAGCTGGGAAGGTCTCACGGTCTGCTCCACAATCTCACTCTAAGACACAGACCTGGAGTCAAGAAATCTGTAGCAGCAGAGCTCTGCTCTTTTCTCCTTGGACAGAGCCCAAAAGTATTGCTTTCAAGTTGGACAGTGATAAAACACTTGGTGGCAGTGCCCTGCCTGCAGCCAGCTGCCAGAGCCAGCCTGGCACTGCTCTCATGCAAGTCACTCGGTGGCTGGAGCACAGTGCTTTTCCCTTCTCTGCTTAGCTCAAGGAAGGGCAGATAAATAATTCCAAGATTTCTTCAACTTGACAACTTTCTGCATGCTTTATGGGGAAGCAAATCTCAGTAGAGGCTGTTTTGCTTCTTGTAGCACAACCTTGTGCAGCCAACAGCACTCAGGCAAGCAAAGTTTGGGTTCTGCCCAGTGGCAGGGCGAGGGGAATATCCAGGGAAGCCTTTAAGGCTCATTTTGTCTCTTGGTAGGACAGCTGGGACTGGGAAAATGAAGAGACCAGCCAAACAGGGAAAGGACAGGCTTCCAACCCTTTTTAAAGCTTTCCCATCTCTGCACAACCATCCCCAGCACCTCAACCGACCCCTGCTCCTCAGCAGCTCCACCCTGCCTGCACAAGAGAAAACCCTGCACAAGAGAGGTACAACACTGCTGGGCAGAAGGTCCAAGGCAGAAATACCAAAAGTCTGGTAACACCTCTGAGGATGGATGGACCCTCCTCAGCAACATCCTCCTCCAGTCAGCCCCAGCCAGCCCCGACACAGCAGCAGCCTCTGTGCTTCCTCCTCTCCTCCATGAAAAGGAGGTTGATGCCTCCCTCCCACGGGATCTGAGCCAGTTTAGTTAAACCAGAGTAGAAGCTAATTTAATTTAAGAGGAAACTTCCACACTTGCTTGGGTTCTGATTCAGCTGGCAGGTTTTGGGTGCTGAGCAGCCCTGCCACGAGCACTGGTGTAACAGACAACTCTGATCCAACTCTGTCACACCTTTTGCAGTGTGGATCCACACCCAGGGCAAGGGAGGCTTTTTTGGGGGATTTAATTAACTGAGAAACCCGAACCTTCCTTCATTGCCACCTGAAGGGAGCGTCACTCCTCACAGCAGCGTTAACAGAGCGAGTGCAGCTTCGCTGGTGAAAATGCTCCTGGGACACATTTTGCATCCCTCAGTGGGCTGAACGGAAATATCAGAAGCATCAACTCCAGACTAATTAGCTCCCTGGTTTAATTAGCATTCCCTCAGCCGTCCGTGGCGGTCACCCCGGCGCGGGTGGCACGGCTGGCGAGTGCCAGCTGCCCGTGGGGCAGTGGCCGCACATCTGGCCACGTGCCAGCGGCCTCCCAGGAAGCACTGGAGCGTTTCATCCCCGTTTTTGGGGCCGGGCGGATTTCGGGCAGCACAGAGCACCGCGGCCGCGGGGGGAGCAGGGGCGGGGAGCTGGGGGAGCGCGGCGGCCTCACCTCGGTGATGCGCGGGTTGGAGCACTTGACGTTGTGGCTGGACCAGTCGAGCCAGGGCTGGGCGCCAGGGGAGCCGCAGTGGGGCCGCAGGGTGCACTTGGCCTCGCCGCTGCACCAGCCGCACTCGAACTTGGGGTCGGCCTTGAGGCACAGCCCGCAGCTCTCGCGCTGCGCCGCGCACTTGTACAGGTGCACTGCGGGGAGAGGCGGGAGAGCGGGAGGGTCAGCGACCAAGAGACTCCCGCGGGATGCAGCTGGGATTGAGAGATTCCCCCGGGATGCAGCTGGGGTTGAGAGATCCCCGCAGGATGCAGCTGGGATTGAGAGATCCCCGCGGGAGGGTCAGCGACCGAGAAACTCCCTCGGGATGCAGATGGGATTGAGAGCTTCCCTCGGGATGCAGCTGCTCCTGGGCCTGCCCGCCACGGCACCAGCTCAGCTTTGGCTCCCCAAGCCGCAGGTGCCCCCGCACGGGTGGATTCCGAAGCCAAGGCGGTGTCAGTGGGGCTCAGAGAGCAGCACCAACAGTGCAGGGAGCTGCTCTCCTCCTCAGGGGGATCCTCAGGGGTCACAGTGTCCCTGCCCCAACAGCCCCTCTCCAGCCCCCCACCACCCGTGACCTGATTTTACCTTTCAGATTCTCTGGGTTGTCAATGACGAAATTCCCGTTCCAAACCACGGCAAAGTCCACTGCCAGGTTGCTGATGTCCATCCCATCGTAGAGGTACTGCAGGGGAAGATCCAGAACAAAATGCTTGGGGAGACGACACTCACAAACAAAGAAGGTTTTTTGAAAGAAACCATCCTAATTCTCTGCTTAAAAACATCTGCTGGCTCCTGAGACACCACGCTTTTACTCTTCATCTCCAGGGTTCTGCTTTGAGTCCCTTCTCCTCACCAGGAAGAGATAATTAAATCAGGTCTAGTCCTTGTGAGAGGTAACAGATTAATTATTGCACTCGCAGTGGTTGCTCTCGTCACTCAATCTCTGGTTTACCAGCACAGCCCCTCCAGTTCACCAGACTGGGACTGCTGCCTTCAGGCTGCTTCTTGCCCAGTTTGTGCACCCCAGTGTGGCTGGGAGCTGGGAAATCCCACTGAGACCTTTGCTGGTGGAATAGGAGCAGCTGAGCAAAAAAAGCTGGTGCAGAGCCCGAGCCACTGCTTCAGCCTGCTCTGGGATAGCATTGGCTTGAATTATTCCCCTTTCTATGGACATCCTGGGGGCCGTGGCTGAGTGGAGCTGGATGCTTCAGCTGAATTCCCAGTGAATGCTGAAATTCCCATTATCACACCCAGCACTGGCGAGGCCTCGCTCTGGTGCTCTCTTTAGGTCAACCAAGAGCTGCTAAAAAGACTTAAGAAGGTGAGTGAGCATTGCCATCCTCTCTGGGACGAGGGAATGGTGATTGAAGCAGGGCAGGCTGCTCTGCCTGTCCCTGGGCAGGAGCTGTGCAGTTTTAACTCACGTTTGACTGTGCTGCTTCACCCTGGATGGGTTTTACTGAGCTGGTGTGGAACAAGAAGCTGTGAGTCCAGAATGGCCCTTACATCCTCCCCCTACCACTTCCCGCCAGCCTAACAGCAGTAAAAGTGCTTCTCTAATGCTTATAAATCACTCTGGATAGGAAAAGTACTACATACTATTAATACATTTATTATCCACCAAGCTGCAAGGCCCAAAGACAGCCAGCGATGTATAAATACCCAGCAAAATTTTTAAAAATTCAAAACTTCATTAACAATTTAAGACCATCTGCGCTGAATATTCAAGTGGACCCTGTTCTGCTGCCTAAAACAAACTGGCTGTGCCCTGTTTGCCCAGGGCCCTTTCCGAGCACATGGTGAGCAGAGGAAGGGCCACGCTTGTCCCCGCTCGTCCCCCAGCTGGGCAGGGCCACAGGAGACCCAGACGTGAGCTGTGGCTCGGGGTGGGGGTGCCTGCATTGGCCATTTGTGTTTTGGCAGCCCCAGGTACCCAGCAGGGTGACTTTGGGGTGCCCTGGGGTCCGTGGCAAGGCTGAGCCCCTTCCTGTGGAGGGGGATTATCCTCCCCTGCTCCTCGGGCAGCATCACTGGGGTGATTCCCCTCTCCCTGCCGTGCTCTGCTCTCTCCCCTGGCAGTTTCCCTTTCCCCCTCCTTCCCTGCTCTCCAGCACTGCTCTGTTCATCCAGCCACCGTGACCTGGAACTCGACAGCTCCCCGATAAGGGGTCTGTGATTCCCCTTATCTCCCCGTGTGTGAATTAGCCTGCCATAACACCCTCTGCATTCCCTCCTCCTCCTCCCCTTCCCCTGGCTGACCCCCCACCAGCAGCCAGGGAACTCCAGATGAGGCATCTCCTCCCCGAGACCGAACCCTCCCTGGGCATTCTCCCACCTGGGATTCAGGATGAGAGATTCTCCACCCTCCCCGCGCTGTTTGGAGCTGACACCCCCTTCCCCGAGGCTGCCCCCGCTCTCACCGAGCTGTTCTGGCACTGCACGCTGGAGCTGTTGAAGCGCAGGGCGGGCACCCTGTGGATGATGCCCTGGATGCTGAGCACACACTCGTAGCCCCTCTGCCCCGACTGGGGCTGGGGCAGGTTCCTGGCCTTCAGCGTGATGGGCTTCACCTCTCCCACCGGGATCAGGATCTCCTCCGTGGGGAAGAGCTGGGGGCAGTCCTAGGAGGCAATGAGAGAAGGGGGAGGTTAGGGGTGGGCTGTGGTGGAGCTGCAGCCGGGGCCAGGTCTGGGGCCACCTGCTCTGGGGGCAGGGCCGATGTCCCAGCACGTCCCCAGCGCCCAGGACCGGCCACTCCCTGGTCCAGCTGCAGGTGAAGTGCAGGGACACAGAACCCCCTGTGCCACCCCCCGTGCCCGGCACTGATGCCCTCGCTGCAGCTGCACAAGGGGGACACCCTCTTTGGGGACAAATCCAAGGTGTCCTCCCCGCTCCGAGCTTCCCACGGGTTTTATCTGCAGAGCCAGCAGCTCGTGCTGTACCCTCCTGAGGAGCACAGCCCCTTATCAGCTGCTCCAGCCCTGCCGAGCCCCCTGCTCTGGGAGGGGACGGGCTGCTCCCAGCCACAGGGGCTCCTCCTAATCCCACTTCACCCCTCAGACCCCTCGTGCTGTGGAGTGAGATGGATCAGCCCAGGATGTGCTTCCCTCTCACCACCAGGCACTGTTGTGCTCTGCTTTATCTCCGTAAAATTAGGCCAAGGTGCCATTAATTTTGGAGGTGACATTCAGTTCTACTCTGTCTGCTCTCACTCCTCTCCATCCTCCAGCACCTTCCTGAATCGCCCACCAGCTCCTGTGCTGTGGCTGGCAGTGTTTTCCTTGGCCTGGGTGGGATTCGTGCCTCTGCCAGCTGGGTGGGCAAAGCATCCGACCTGAACTGCCCCTTCTATCTCCAAATCATAGAACGGGACCTTAAAAACCATCCCTGGAAGTGTCCCAGGCCAGGCTGGATGGGGTTTGGAGCAGTCTGGGATAGTGGAAGGTGTCCCTGCCCACGGCAGGGGGTGGAATGAGATGATTTTTAAGATCCCTTCCCATCCAAACCATCTGTGACTGTGTGAAACACCGTTCCACGGAAGAAAGATCTCCAGTTCCCCCAAACACAAACTGAATGTCTAAATGAAACCCTGAGATGGACCACAAAAAACGACTTATCAGCACCTGGTAACTGTGTGACATCCCTCCCGTGAGATCTCAGCATCCCCAACATTATCTCTGCACAACACACTGGGAAATACAATTTTTCTTCAATTTCTACACCGGGAACTGCACCACGCTGAGACAAAGGCTCTGACCATCAGCAGTATTTACATTCTGCTCAGCTCTAATTTCCTTTGATCTAAGGGAATGAGGTACCTAAGTACCTGTGAGCACCTGACACTGAATGATTAATCCCACGCTAAAGCAGGAGTTTAGAGCAAACACCCTGACGTCTCCATCTCCGTTCCCTCTGCCAAATCCCAGACTGGCATCCCGAGCCCTTTGCCCTCCAGCCTGGGGATGAAAGGAAATCATCCTGATGGCACTGCCAGGACAGCCATCCTGCCCAGATCCCGCTAGGACAGCGTGTCCAGGGGGAAAATCCTCCTCCCCAGCCCAGGCTCCCCCTCCAGCTCCAGCCAGGGCCAGGGGAAGTTGTTTCACCACTGGCTCAAGCGAGCTGTAAATGAGAAACAGATGCTCCCCCGGTCTGGAGGAGCCACTAACTTAAACTGCAGCCTCATAAACCTTTTTAGTGGCACTTTTCCTTATATATATTTTATTTTATTTCTAACAGGGACTTTCACGGATTAGCAGCCAAGAGTGATTTCAAACTCCACCAGCCAGCAAGCTGTGCTGGGGAGGGGAGGGAAGGCCCTTCCTGCAGTGGAGAGGGTTCACAGGCTGGAAGGGAATGGCATTCCCAGCTTCCCAGTGACCCTGGGGCCGTGGATCCAACCCCAGCTCACCACCAGCAAACTCTGAGGGTTCATGGCATTTTCCATCCCCTGCCAGCCCTTCCAGGCTGACTCTGCACACACATCCCTTCCTCTCCTTACCCACCACACTCCCGTGCCACCTGCCACTCAACACCTGCATTTCCCCTCAAAGTCACATCGGGCACCAACAGGAGACGAGTGGCTCTGCCCCAGAGAGGTGCCCAGCCCCGTGGTTTGGAGGGAAAAGCAACCTGGAGCCACAGAATCCTTCACCCCATTATGACTGAAAACAAAAAACTTCCACTTGCCTCACCTGTGGGAGAACTTCAGTGCACAGTCCTGAAAATAATGAATATGTTTTGGACCATTATCCTGCCTGGCCAGCGCCGGCCGTGAGGCGACTGCTGAAGAAAGGCTCCTGCCTTTCCAGGCACGGGAGAGGATTCCCATTCCCAGATCTGCTGAAAACGCCAGCAGCAAAAATTGTTCTGCCGTCATTAGAGACAAGTGGGACAAAATATATATATTTTTTTTTCATTCCTTTGGTTCCAGTGGAAGGAAAATGTCACATTGGGATTGTGGGGAAAGCAAGGCAGGCGCAGCCTGAGCAGGAGCGAGGCGGCCCCTCCGTGCTGGCTGACAGCTGCAGTGATCACACTAACAAGGGATCCACATTTTGGGGTGGAGAGATCCGTAGGAAGATGCCAGACTCTGGAAAACCGGGGATGCTCGTGGGGAGCCACACTGCTGCGGGCAGTCACTGCTGGATTTCTCAGCTGAGCGAGGGGAGCCGCGGGAGCTGCCGGGGCTGGCGGAGGGTTTGGGTCAGCTCGGACCCTGCACGTGCTGTGGAGCCCCTGTGAGCCATTTCCAGCCTCCGTGCTCAGCTTTCAGGGCTTTTCCTTTGCAATTTGGTTTTTAAATTGCTGCCACAGTGATGCGCACCCATGGCCCCTGCACCCCAAATCCCTGCACAGCCACATCCCTTCACCCCAAATCCCTGCACTCCCACATCCCTGCACACACAGCCCTTCCCACGGACCTTGTGTGGGGGTTTTGGCTCTCCCGTGGGTGCTGCTGCAGGAGAGCAGCCTGGCAGGGTGGTTTGTCCCTCCACCACCTCTCCCAGCTGCTCCCTGCCTCTAAAGCCACTGTTCAGACAAATTATTTTGTTGGGGGTTTATCATCAGCTGCAGCAGTGCCTCTGTCAGTGCTGATTCCCTTTACGGGAATTTCCTGACGGACTGGGAAGGAGGTGGCAGCACCAGCCCTGCTGCTGGGGCTGGAGCTGTGGCCGTGGCCAGGGTCCCTCGTGTCCCTGCTCTGCCAGGCTCAGCCCGGGTGCCCCAGTCTGCTTTTCCTCCCCAGCAAGAGCGAAACACCCAGAAACCACCGAATAGAGGTGGTGGAATACACAATTTGTTCCGTAATCAGTTTACTTTGTTTTTTAATTCATGAGAGGTAAACCCTGCAGCGAGTTAGGAAGGCCATTATTGCCTCCTCTCGCTAAACAAACACGCAGAATCCTCTCATTATCCTCCTTGACTTCCCTCCGCCAGAATAAACACGGATCAGATCTGCTGCAGGAAGACAAGGCTCCGATGCCTGAGTGGCACAGACTCTCGGGGAATATTCTGCCTGTGAAGTAGCAGCACACACAATTTACAAAGACATTTTATGCTTCTCCAACACTTTTTAGCCTCAAAGACTCCAAGGTCTATAAATACCTTAAAGACCCGCGTTCTGCAGCTGTCTCTGGAGCAGAACAGAGCACCCATGGTTATTATTTGTGTTTAACCGAGCAGTTTTAGTAGGTCAAACCTCCTTGCTCTTATTTGGAAAAAAAAAAAAATTGCCTAGAAATGGCAGGCAATTCTTCTGACTACGGGATTTAGCCCAAATGGCAGAAAATAGACTGTTTTTGTACTTTTCATCTTCAAAAAACCCCCACAAACGTTAACTTGCTGCACGTATTTTAAAGTTATAAACATAACCCAATCTGGCACGTGAATGCAAACCCCTGGTTCACAGTTGTGTTCCCAATGATATAAATTACAGTCCCTGTCACTCATGGAAACACATTATCCTTCATTTATGCCACTGGAAAGGAGAGCAGACCCTGTTCCTTAGAAACCAGACATGAAAGAAAGGCAGCTGGAGCCAAGCCTGGTAAATTCCTTCCCCACACCATTAGCCCTGAGCTCCGGGCACGTGCTGCAACCTGGGTCTTCTCCATTAATTTGGGAGGCAGGGGGATATTTACAGCCATGGAAAGGCTGCAGGGAATATCTCCCTGCTGTAAACAACCCTTGGTGTGCCAGAGGTGAGGGCAGGAGCGATTCCCTGGCACAGGGACAGGCTACAGGCAGGAACATCTCCCCCTGCTCCCTCCCTGCAGCTCTTCCCCGCGGGGCTCCTTCCCTCCAAACACCCAACATCCACACCACGGATGAAAAAGGCATTGCCACAGCTCAGAGCTGAGGTAATTTTGCTGAAATCGGGCTTTTTTGTTCCTATTCCAGGCAAAGCCATCTCCCCAAAGTCAGGTGTGACCCAGCAAAGCCATTGGCCTGAGATGTGGCTCTGAGCCACCTCCGGCACATCTCAGCTCTCCCGTGGTGGGGACCGGCAGGACAGGCACAAGGATGGGTTGGTTTTGGGTTGTTTCCTTCAAGGCACATCAAGCAGCACTCAGCACCCAAGGGCACAGCCAGGGGCAAGGGCGCTGCTCTAAAATCAGTGGGAATTTAAAGGAGTCACAACTGGCACTGAGCTCCCCGGATCTGAAACTCTCAGTCCCCAGATCAGCATCCCTCCTGTGCTATCAGCACACACTGGACATCAAAGAGGGACGGGTCCCCCATTCTGGGGAGCTGAGAGGATTTATTTGGTTTGAGCTCTCCTCTGGGATGGGGTGTAAGGATGTGCTCATGTATCCACATTTCTCCTCCTCTGGAAATTTCAAACACTTAGAGAGAAAAACCTCATAAAACCTCACACACACACAAACCCAACCACATCAGACATACGGAAATCACATCACTGGCTGTGAGTTTTGTAAGTGGGACAATCAGCGCTCCACACCCACGAGACTCTCTTGGAGAAATCCTGATTTAGTGGGAGCAAGGTCTGGGCAAGCACCTTCTGCTGGCAATGAAGCCTCTGACCAAGAAAAGGATGGGAAAATAACTGCTTATCTAATTATTAACTCCTAAAGAATTGGGTACCTGGAAATGGAGACCTCAGAGGAGCTGGGTTCCCCCAATGCCAGAAATTCCCATAAGATGGAGGATATCAGGAACAGCCAGCTCTGTCCTGCAAGGTCCCTCTGCTGTAAAGGCTGTGAAGGGCTCTGTATTCATTGACCAGTGACCCCAAACCCCAAATGTGTTCCACATTTTCACTTTTCCAAAAGAACCCACCCACCTCTGGGGCTTCCTCTGCACCCCCCACATCTGTCCCTGAGCTCTGCCCTCGGACCTGAGCAAACCCTTCCTGCTGACAGGGCAGGTGGAGGGATGAGAAATCTCTCTGGGTTGTATTTCCATGGAAGGCAGGGCAAAAGAGCAGCGTTCAGCGCGGTCAGGAGAGGCAGGAGCTTGCAAGGAGCAAGAGCACAGCTCACGAAGAAGGAATTTCTCTCCCCCATCTCCTCGTGAAGTGGCTGAGGCTTTGAGCTCTTGTTCCTCCTCCAGACAGACAACTCCTGGGAGCATCAAAGGGAGCTCGTTACACATCCAGTCCCACTGGGACGCCAATTCTGATGGGCCAGGAGTAAAAGGGAATATTCAAGATATTTTGCCTTGAATTAAATATAAAGATGCGAGCAAACTTGCAGGCCCGTGTGAACACGTGTGTAAACCTTACGTAAGGAGAGGCACAGGGGACCGAAAGTAGGGCACAGACACGGAGATCACGGCTCCAAACACCACTGGCTCTGCTGGGGAGGGAGCGAGGGTGAGCACAAACAATTTCCTAATACATCAGGCCGTGACACAATGAGAACATTGTGATCTGAATTGGTTTAGGAGAGGAAACTCTTCACGAGGCATTTATTTATTCCTGTGTTAGTGAAGAGCCCGCAGTAAAGGCATCACCACCGTGCTGTGTGGGAGGAGGAGATTCATTGGTCTTAAATAAGCAAACAAATTTATTTGGGGTGGTTTTGCCTGGGCTCAGAGGTCTGGAGAAGAAATGATGGAGAGTGAAGCACCTGTATTGTTATCAGCCCTTATCAAAACTAATCCCCAGGAAGGTGTGAGATATCCCAAAACATCCCCTGGTAAGAAACAACTTCTGCAAGATGAAGACGACAGAGGAAGTTCTTTGGAGACACGACAGCCCTGTGATCCCAGCAGGAACTTCCAGAGACACCAACTCCTCCTCTCTCTCCCTCTGTGAGATCTTGGGCAAGTCCTGGGTGCTCCCAGGAGGAAAACAGAGATAATGGGATTGTCCTACTTCAGCAGAGACTTGTCAGACACTTCTGGAGACCCAGAGAACGGAGAGCTCCGTCTGTGCAGCCTGGGAGGACAGGGATGCTCAGAGTGTGAAGGAGAAACCCCCCATCGCTCAAGAGGAGGAGAAGCCAAGGGTTTTCTTCCTCCTGATATGGTCTCATTTCAGGTGCTATTTGCAGACACAGTGAGGGCAAACCAGGACCCTGCCAGCATCAGGACCTCACGAAGATGAAGCAGGCAGGGGGATCAGCCAGGACAAAGGGTGCAGAGACCCCAGACCAAGGGTTCCTGGCCATGCTCAGTCAGGAATTTGTGCTAACAAACCCCTTTCCGCCATGGATCCCTGCGCCCTGGGACACACAGGAAAGCTGGCAGAGCCTTTCATGGGCTGTGCCTTTCCAAGTGTTAAAAGCATTTTTGGATTGGAGCCCCACACCTTTTATGAGCTGCTAAGAGAGATGGCTCCGGGTCCACAGTGCTGGAGCCCGAACCAACTCCCCTTTCCAAAATCCGGGGCTGTGCACTTTGGTAATTCCCTTCTTCCTCAGCCCACAGCCAGGCCCTGCCACGAACCCAGCCCTGCCAGCACCAGGCACTGACCAGCCCCAGCCAGACCTGCTGCTGGCCCTCAGACAGAGCAGAGCTGCCGAAAGGTGCTGGGCTTGAGGAGTCCTTGGGAGCCCTGAGGGAAAGCACTGCAGTAATTACTGTAATTAATGAACCTGGGCATTCCCACACAGCAGGGGTGGGATCAGCTCCTCGTTCAGGTCAAGAGCAGCACTTCAGTGACACCAACACTTCCCTGCTTTAAAGCTGCATCTTTTGGACACCAAAGAGACCCACGGGAAGCCAACAGACCTCACACAAACGCTGGCAATGCTGCTTGTGGCACGGAAAAGCAAAGGATAAAGGGAAGAATCCCAGCGTGGTACCTCGGAGACGTTGATCCGTCCCTCCTGGAAGGAGCAGGTGGTGGGGTCGTGCGTGCAGAGGTTGCGGTACTTGCACCAGTGGCAGCGGAAGGCGCTGTTCACGCAGGACAGGCACCTGGGGACAAAGGAGGGGTCAGCACAGGGCTCAGCACCTCGGCAGGGCTGCAGTCATCTCCAGGCCTTGCCAGAAATCCAGGCTTCCTGGGAAAATAATCTCTTTTTGCGGGGGTGGTTTTGATACAGCAGAAGTGAGAAACGGGTTTGGGAAAACACACGGGCTCAAAGACAGACCTTGGGCAGCCTCACAATTTATTCCACAGTAAAATACAGGCTGGGATTTATTGCATGTGGCTGGGCTGGTGTAAAAGAGAGCCGGGCATTGCACAGGCACCAGGCCTGGGTTTCGGTTCCTAAAAAAGAAGGCAAGCCTGGCAAAAATGGGATCAGCTGTTCTACAAGTCAGGAATGCTTCAAGCCAGCGGCAACACTTCTGCCTGGCCTCGGAGGGCAGAGGGTCCAGCAAGTGCTTCTGATTCATCTTGGGAAAAAAATTACCTGTTTATGAAATGTTTTTGAAGGAACACAGACCCTTTTCAGCCCTGGGGGCCCAGCTGCCAGTAGAGTGCCTGGGTGGGTTTTGTTCTGCCACAGAGATGCTGGAGCTGTGACAGCTGCTGATCCTGGCAGTCGCCACCTCCTCCATCTCCGAGGCCACCCCTCCTGCCACGTGGCAGCTCTTGGTGGCACAAGGATCAGCTGTGCCCGTGGACTCGGTCCCGTGCCATAACCCGTGGCTCCAGCACCGTGGGGCTGCCTGGAGAGGGAAGTGCCCGGGGATGTGCTGGAGCAGGGCCAGGGCAGGCAGACAAATGTCACCAGGGAGGTGGCAGCGTGGCCTCGGGCACGAAGCTCTGGAGGAGGAGGAGGAGGAGGAGGAGAGCGGCTCTGCAGGCGGGGCCTCCCTTGCCAGCTGGGCACAGGGACCAGGGCCACGGGAGCTCGTGTGAGCTGCTGCCACCAGAATGAGTCCTAATGCCTCAGCTGTGCTCTCCTGATGCTCTCCTGGTGACCTCAGCAGCCGAGGGAGCTTATTCCAATCATGCACAGGCAAATCTGGGGGGGAACACCGAGTGCTGCGGGCTCGTTTAATTACTCGTTTGTCTGACCCATTTCTGTCTCCCTTTGGGTCTGCAGCACCTCACCCACCTGCCCTCACCTGGCCTGGCCTCTAGCATTCCTGGAGCCCCCAGTTTCCCCTGCCAGGGAGGAGGATCTCCCTGGCCACCCAGGCCCGTGGTTTGGTTTGGCACCTCTCCCTGTTCCGGGGTTTCTGTGGTTTCCTGGCTGCTGCTCCCAGCTCTCCCCAGGCCTGGCAGCAGGACAAGGCAGGATCCTGAGCTCCCAGGCTTACACTGGGTCGCCACCTTGGCTCTTTCACCCCAACCCAGCTTTCTCAAGGACCACTGTGTCTCCTTTGCTTCTTTCTCCACCTCATCTAATCCTTACTAGAAGACACACGGCAGGGAAGGTTCCCTGTCCCACCTGCAGCTCCCTGGGGACACAGAATCCACAGCCCTGAGCTCTGAACCACCCCAGCCCATGGGGTCACAACACCACAGGAGGGTTCCCAGGACCTTCCTGCCCATCCCCAAACCCCTGCTGTCCCTCTCTGCCCGCGTCACCTCCCAGGGCTGTGTGTATCACATGCCACAGCCCCAAAGGGCTCGGCTGCTCCCCTGCTCCCCACGCACCCCAGCACTGCAGGGGAGAGCCTCAGGATCAATAGATCTCTCCTCTCTGCTGGCTGAGCCCTGAATTCTGCCTCCTTTCTGCATGCTGTGATTCATCCCTGCCAGGCTGGCTGTGCCCTCCTTGAACTCTGTGATAACGAGTCCGGAGTGATGTAAGTGCTGCAGAATTTACCACCCTGTAAGCACTTTATCTCCAGACACAAACGGGGGGAAGGCACGGCCAGATGAAGCCGAGTGACAGGCCAGGAAGGATGGATTGCCTCTCCTGATCCAAACCTCGGCTCCTCCGTGAAAATAGGGGTCCCTGGAACACCATTCCTCATGAAAATTCCACACCGGGAGAATGCAGAGGAGCCCGGGGGGACTGCAAGTGCTGCTGGTGCGGCACAGCCTGACCGAGGGACAAGGACCTGAGGACACAGCTGTGCATGAGGGGCAGCAGGACAGGAGCAGGAATCGCTGGGATTATGGATATGGATCCCACAGGCAGCACAGGGGGACTGAAGGATTCCCTGTCATCCCGGTACCTCTGCTCTGGGCTGCGGCTCACAACAGAATTTAAATTAAAAATGAATGCCTGCCTAGGAAAACCAGCAGCAGCCAAGCCCGTGATCACACAACACACAAACCCTCTTCCAAGGGCAGCAGGAAAGGCCCTGGAGCCTGAGGCTTCAAACCCAGCACAGAAGGGTTGGGAGTGACCTTGTGCTGGCACTCGGTGACTCCAGCAGCTGCCCCTGCCCCAGGAGAGGCTCCCAGCCCTGCCATCCCCATCCAGCTGCTGGCAGCTCCTGCCCACAGAGCCGGAGCTCGCTTTGCTTCCAGAGAGAAATCCATAAACGCTTCAGGTCTCTGAATGTGTTTTCAAGGCCAGCCAGCTGCCTGCTGCCTTGCAGTGCCCAGGGGGGATGCGATGCCACGATCCTCAGCAGTGCCGAGCCCTCCCTGGAGCCTCCACTGGGCCTCCCACACGCCTGGGCTGCAGCCCACCTTCCCCTCCTGCATCCCACCTTCCCCTCCTGCAGCCCACCCTCCC
>VWZW01000741.1:349112-422424 GCA_013397115.1 Edolisoma coerulescens | reverse complement strand
GGTCCTGCCCGTCTCCCGGGACTTCAGCTGGAGCACGACACCGAACCAGTCTGGGGACGCAGAGCAGAGCCCTCAGTGCTGCCCGCGGGAGCGAGGGGACAGCAGCGCGGCCGGGGAGATCTGCTGCCCACCCGGGGANCCCCCACCCACCAGGACCCCCACCCACACCCTGCCCTCGAGCACCCCGGGGTGTCTGTGCCCAGCAATGCCTCCAAAAAACCAACCCTGGTGGCAAAATGCACCGGAGACACGGGGGAAACGCTGCCCTGGGATGGTTTTGGAATCTCACCCTGTTCCCTGATTCAGTCTCCGGTATAAAAAGTGAGACTGCTCTGAGAGGCAGCCCAGGAACAGAATCGTGGAATCACGGAAGGGTTTGGGTTGGAAGGGGAAGATCATCTCATTCCACCCCCCTGCCGTGGGCTGGGACACTTTCCACCATCCCAGGTTGCTCCAAACCCCATCCAACCCCACCCTTGAACACTTCCAGGGATTAGGATCCACAGCTTCTCTGGGCATCATCTCCTAGAATTATCTCCTAGAACAGGAGCCACTGCTGGAAACGAGTGGAGCACCAGCAGAGCTCTCCAGGAGCCTGAGCTCTGGGTCGATTAAGAGCAGATTGTTCTCTTGGTGCTGCTGTGGGGACGCCTATCCTGGCCCAGCTACCACAGGGCTCTGGGCCCCCCCGGTGTTCCCCAAGTCTCAGGCTCCATAAAATGCCTCAGAAATACAAAGACATCAGCAGGGAGGCACTGTGGACACCTGGAAGGATGCCAAGGGGAAAATGAGCTCCGAGCCAGTGGCGCTTTGGTTACGGGAAGAGAAAATATGACAGCGGTGACATTAATGAGGAGCCAACCCAAAGATCAGCACCGAAACAGAGAAACTGCAGCCACCTACTCGTGGGTGCTGAGCCAGGCCTAGGGGAGATTCCTGCTTCCCAGATTCACCCAGTCTGGCAGGGCTGAGAGCTCCTGGCCACCCGTGAGCCACCCCGGAGGGGACAGACGGCTCCTGTCCTGCCCTGGGAGCTGTCGGGCAGCACAGAGAGGGTGTAAGGACAGGCCAAGCACTCCCTGCTGCCTGCTGCCAGCCCATCCTGCCCTGTGTGGGATGCATTTCCTAAGGATGAAGCTCCCTGGGTTTGACAGGCTTTGACAGGAGCATGAATTTCTCCAGCAGCAGCCCCAAAGGCCCTGCTCTGCTCGGCTGATACTCCCAGAGCCGCCCTGCGCTGTCTGACACCGGGAGTCACCACTTACCCTGATCCACGGGGATGGCAGGGACGTCTTTGGCTGGTGGGGACACACAAACCACCTGGCTGCCCGAAACCTGCCCCTCCACCTCGCTCAGGTTCCCGAAGAGGCAGCTGACGCCGGCGCTCAGGTCGGGAGCGTCGCTCACCCGCAGGCTGAGCTGCAGCAGGGACACCAGGGAGTGAAACAGAGCCGTGAGCAGGCAGAGCTGCCCAAACCTCCCTCAAATTCCCAGCCCCAGCGGTTTTCCCTTTCAAAATGACCCCCTTAAATCACCCACCTGCCCACAGGTGCTGGCCAGCTGCTCTTTTGTGGGAAAGGAAGCCAAGGATGTTCTTTATGGATACAAACCCACCTCGCTGAGCCTTGGGGCACTGCAGGTCACGAGTGGTGGCAATGGCAGGTTTTTGTCCCCTGGGTTGCTCCACAGAAGCTTTGCCACCCCCAATGCCTGTGCCAGGACCCTGAGAGCAGCAGTGACCGTCCCCAAACCCCTCAGCTCAATCCACCTCCCTGCCCACTGCATGGACAGGACAGACCACCCTGCCCTGGCCTGGGAGGAGCGAGTCCCCAGTGACCCCCCACATCTGGGGAGTGTCCCCATGGCAAACCAGTGCCTGGGGGGCTGAGTCCCCTCTCCCCACACCATTTTTACTCGGGGTTCGGGGGGCAGCCCGGGAAGGGGAGGCAGCAGGACCAGCTGCCACAGGGGGCTGGGGGGCTCTGGCAGCAACAGCTGGGAAGCTTCGGAGAGCCAGGCCCGAGCGCAGCTCACAGAGGAGCTTTTTGGGAAACAAAGCCTTTCCTTTCACCAGCTACAGAAACCAGACAGAGGGAAATGTGAGCTGAGGCACCAGGGCAAGGAGAATTTGTTTCTGCCACCCCCCCTCCGGCTCCTTCCCCAGCTCGGGTGACCCCTTGGCTCCCCCGTCCCTCTGCGAGCGTGACTTCATGAGAAAACATTTGTGCCAGAGGGAAGGGAGAAAGGCTGGAGCGTGGAGTGTTCCTTGCTGGAGGTGCCTCTCCCGCAGGCCCTGTCCCCGCTCACCGGGAGGCTGTGCTCGGACACTGAGATGCTGCTGGGCTGCACCCTCACGCTCAGGCACCGGCTGATGCTCCCTGCGAAGCGGAACGGCTCCTCTGCCCGCTCACACCGGTCCCTCGGGGAGCACCTGCCACACACGAGCACTCAGAGCACGGAAAACCCCCACCCAGAGCACAGAGATCACCCACCCAGAGCACAGAGAACACCCACCCAGAGCACAGAACACACCCCAAACCCCCGGGGAGATGTTCCGCAGCAGGACCCGGCGATGCTCCGCACAGGGAGCAGGTGCTGGGCACCAGGTTAGGACCAAAGGGTGCTGGAAAGTATTCTGTGATCAGCAAAAAGACAAACTGTGAATATCCCATGAGAAACTCCTGCACTGGGACACAATCCAGAGCTGCTAATCCCATGTGCTGGTGGTGTGGGATGAGCCACGAACTCATCATCTGCACACAAACTAAACCAGAGAGCAGTAACAGGCAGGGACAGGATGATGCCTCTGTCCTAATTAAACCCACACAGCTCACTAATCATCTCCTCCTGGAGCTGAGGGGGAGACAGGGCCAGGAACGGGAGCTTCCAGCTGCTGGCAGCGGTGCTTGGCTGGGGCTCGTGCCCTGAGCTCCCAGCTCTGTCCCCTTCCCAGCAAAGGGACACACGCCTCCGAGCATGCCAAGGGGGCTGGGACTGCTCCTGGCATTCCATGTGCTCCAGCACGGCTCCTCATCCCCGTTTTCTCCTGCAGGTGTCCTTGGAGCAGAGAGAAATCCGGCTGTTGCCAGCAGAGCACCCACCAAGGGAGGACCACCAGGGCTTCAAACCAGACTGCGGCGCTGGCACCCCTCCAGGATTCCCTGGTTTGTGGCACCTGGGGAAAATCCTTTCCTTCCAGCCCCTCTCCATGGGTGCAGATGACAAATTCGCCTTTAAGGTCCCTTCGAACCCAAGCATTGTGGGGTTCTGTGGGACAGTGGGAGCAAGGCCGTTTGCTCTGGACTGAGATAAGTGAGGTTTCCACTTTCCCTTTCCAAACCACCCCTGTGACCCCCAACAAACGCTGGGGCTGCTCTCCTCACCCTCTCCCTTTTGTACCTTTTCCTCTGGAGCATAATGGAGCTAAATATGAATGGTGCCAAAGGAAGAAATATCGAGGTTGAAGTGAATCTCTAAGATAGCCCTAAAGTGAGCTCTTGACTGGAGCCTTTATCTCATTGACTCGCTGGAATGGCTCTTTTTTATCATCCTATTTATGGCAACAGCCCCAACAGAGATAAATAGGCCTGGAGACAATGACACACTTGCAGAGAGCAGCACGGGGAAGTCTTCCAGGCTTCAGATCCCACTGGGCTGGAGAGATCCTGTAACACTCTCCCGGAGGCCTCTGATCACTCCCGAAGAGCAGAGGATCCCTCTGTCCATGCTGAGGAGGGACAAATCACCTCCTCCTCACCCTTTCAGCCATCCCTAAACACAGTGGGAGCATCGCCCCCTGACCCACCACCCTTCCACGGAGCAGCTGGAAGCAGGAACGTGTGAGAATCAAAGGGGAGAGGTGACAAATTAAATACGAACACACTCCAGCACTTGGGGCCTCCAAACAAAGATGACAGAGGCTTCGAGGAACAGCAAGATAAACTCAATTATTTACAGCTTAAAAAAAAAAGCTAAAAAATGATCACTGCTCCAAAGTGCAGATGCTTGGAGGGAGAGTTGAGAAATCCCAGCAGGGGAGGAGCCCTTGTTGGGAATAGGTTGATGCTGAAATGTCATGGCCAAAAGGGCAGGGGAAACGACACTTTTCTCTCCTCTTGTCGTTGAGGGTTTTGTCTCTGCAAAATGAAGATAACAACCTTTACCTGCTTCCCAGGTGGCTTGTGCAGACCCAGCTCATCAGCATGAGGGAAGCGCTCGCTGATCCTCGCCGAGGAGCTGCAGCAGGAGCGGCACCAACACCCCCAGCACAGCTCCCGGTGCAGCCTCCCCTGCCCACCCGCTGCCCCTGGGAGGGCAAACTGGGGTGGCTGCCCCGGGGGCAGAGCCCAAGGGATGGGAGTGCCCAGGGATGGAAATAATTCCCTTCTGACAAAGGCGCCGTGGCAGTGAAGGCTTCCGGACAGGGCTGCACAAAGGGCGGCTCAGCTGTGGGGCCGGACAGGCTCGTTCGCAAAGGAAAAAAAGCTAAAAACCCCCAAAAGATGCCCGGAGTGCCCTGGGGTGCTGCTGTGGGATGCTCAGAGCTCTGCTGGTACCCCCAGCCCCTCCCTGAGAGGAGCCTGTGGGATGCTCGGGGGCTGAGCTGCTTCTCCCGCGCCTCCCCGAGCGTGGCCGTGAACCAAACCCGCCGTGGGGAGCTGCTCTGCACCCCAAAGCCCCGAATCCAGGCCGGATTTGCGGAGGAGCCTGCAGCTCCCCGCTCCCCTCCAGCACCTGCTCCTCAGGCAAGTGGCCAAGCGCTGCTGTGCGGGGCCCTGGACTCTGCCTCCCCCGTTTCCACGCTCCCGGGGAATTAACGGGGCCGCTCTGCGAGCTGGCACGGGGCCGCAGGGATTTCTATTCCCCTGCTCCAGCCTCCCCCAGGCTCTCCCCTCCTCCCCCGAGCTCCTCTGCCCGGTGGTCTCCCTTCCGCCTTAGGAAGTGCTCGTTATTATGGCAGGGCAGAGAAAGGAAGGGCACGGACACCTCCTGAATGCAGAGAGAATTTCCTGGAGTGCCCCTGGAGAAAAGCACCCTCAGCCCTTTGTGCTGGCGCTGTGAGGGGGGCTGCCAGCTCCCAGCCCGCTGCTGGATCCCCCCGGGAACGGCTGGAGCGGGGACCCCCTGACCTCCCCTTGCAGGATTTCACCCTCCTTTCCTGGTGCTTTTATAGGGGCTCCGTGCTCTGCTCTGCCCCGCTCACAGAATCACCTCTGCTGTTGCCTTTAAAAATTCCCCATTATTTGGGATTTGCAGCCTGGGCAAGGAGCAGGAGGGAGCAAACCACCAGGAGGGTGCAAACCACTAGCAGGAGGGTGCAAACCACCAGGATGAGTGTGCAAACCACCAGGAGTGTGCAAACAACCATGAGGAGTGTGCAAACCACCAGGATGAGGGTGCAAACCACCAGCAGGAGGGTGCAAACCACCAGGATGAGTGTGCAAACCACCAGGATGAGGGTGCAAACCACCAGCAGGAGTGTGCAAACCACCAGCAGGAGTGTGCAAACCACCAGCAGGAGGGTGCAAACCACCAGGCCTCCATTCCCACCAGTTTAAATTCTTGTTTTCCATCATGTCCCCATCCCCCTGCCCACGCTGTGGGTGACCCACTGCTCCTGGAGCAGGAGTTTATTTCCCTTCAGCTCTCCCCGGGAGCTCAGGGATCTCCAGTGGCACCCGCGCTGCAATGCAGGGAGTGTCCGAAGGAGAGAAAAATGGATTTAAGGAACTTCAGCCTAATTCATTTTGCGTGGGAGGCACTGGGAAGCCTTGAAAGCTGCTTTTATCACCAGGAAACGGCCAGGGCTGGACTTACATGTGGTGGAGGGAGCACCAGCCGCAGTGGGGGTCCCCCGAGCTCAGGCACTCCTGGCAGGTCGTGTACTGCTCACAGGACTCCACGGGCACCCGGGACACCTGCAAGGGAACCACAGGTGCTCAGAGCTGCTCCCCCGCAGCAGAACCAGGGCAGCCCCTGGTCCCACTTCGCCCCTCGGAGTCACGGAACACCACAGCAAATCCACGGCCTGAAGTGAATTTGTTCCAGCATCCAAGAATAGGAATTATTGGAGACTGAGACATGAGGTCACCCCCTCCCTTGGGTGGGTCCTGGGCACGCAGAGCCCCAGCCGGGCTCCCACGGCGGCGCCGACTCCTCAAAGCCCCCGGCCCCCCTGCCCAGACCCTCCCCTGGGGCTGGAGCTGAGCCCTCCTCCCTGATTTACGCTTTGCTCTCTCACCCTTCCCCTGGGGGAGCTGCTGCAGGGAATCAATCACTGGGATTTTGGCAGCTTGTTTAGTCTGGGTGGGTGTTTCACTGCTCTGGCCACTCTGAGCCCTCCCAGCAGCGGCCGCGGGGGCCCCCAGGCCTGACCCTCTGGGGGTTGCTGTCCCCTCCAGGCAGGGATGGCACCGAGGGCAGCACAGGTGGGAACAACCCCAAACACTGCTGTAAACCCCTCTCGCTCACAGCACACGAGGAGGGTCCCTGCCTGATGCTGAGGTGCAGCACGGCCCTGACCTATTTACCAGCACTGAAACCCCCAAAGGCTTCAAAATGACACCAGGCTTTAACCACAGGTCACTGCTTGGCTCCAGCAAAGACATTTTAACCTTTTTAACCACTCTAACCTTTCTAACCACTCTAACCTTTCCAGCCCATCCTTTGCCACCTCCAGCAGCAGGGTGGGTTTGCATCCCCTGTCTCTGCACAGAGATCCTGCTCTCAACTCATGGAAGAAATTCCTTCCTATAAGGTTGGGAGGCACTGGAACAGGTTTCCCGAGAGGTTGTGGACTCCCTGTCCCTGGAGGTGCTCAAAGCCAGGCTGGACAGACCTTGGAACAACCTGGGACAGCGGAAGGTGTCCAGGCGTAACCGGATGATCTTCACGCTCCCAGCCCACACCACCCCGTGATTCTGTGCTTCTGTTCCCATTTCTCCCAACCAAACACCACAGATAATCCTCTCCCAGCTCCCTGGGAGCGATGCCTGCAACTGGCTGGGAACTCAAACAACTGTTGGATTGCAGCGGCTCTGTCCGTCAAAACAGCACCCGGCTCCCAGCAGCCGCCTCTGAAAGGAGCAGTGTCTCCCCCAACAACGGCCACTGTCACGCCAAGTGCTGTTGACACAGTGAGAACCCAGTTCCTCTCTGAGGACGACACCAATAGGGCTGCTATTCTTCTTGTTTCCTCAGCCCCACTCAACAGCTTTTCCTGGAGCAGGGATCGCCCGGGGAAGCGCGGGGCTGGTGTTTTCTCGCCGAGGTGGAGCCCGTGGGATGGGTGGAGGGCTCGGTTTGGGAGCCTGGAAATGGGGGATGTGAGGGGCAGAGCTGGGAATGCCTTCAGCCCGTGATGGGTGGGAAGAGCTTCGGGAATGGAGAAGAGAAATTCAGGGTCAGAGGTGGAAATGAAGGGCTCGGGTTTGGCTCCTGGCTGCAGAGGGGGCCTGGGGGGCCCTCGCAGGGTCTGTGCCTCGAGTGGCCACGGGTGATGTGTGTTTTCCTGCTTTGCCTCTCCCTTCCAAGGAGCAAAAAGCCCTTCAGGGGCAGCACAGTGGGGTGGGAGCGGCCCCAGGGGCTGGAGGCAGCGCAGCCCCCCAGGACAGCCCAGCCAGGGCTCATTCCTGCAGCCTGCCTGGTGCTGGCACTGCCCACACCCACCCACCCCAGCGACCACCCAGCACTTCCCAGGGCAGACCAGTGCTGCAGCCATCAGCCGCTCTCGGGTGCAGAACCAGAAGCAAACTCGTGTTTTTCAAACCAAACCAGCACCCCACAGCCCTCAGCGTTCCCCACGGGAGACACCAGCCAGGAGCACCCAGGGAGGTCGCTGAGTTTCCCCTAAAATCTGCCCAGCACAGAGCTCTGACCCAGCCTGGAGGTCAGGACAGCCCCAAAATCACCCAGCACTGCGGATCCCCACCAAAGGGAGGCTTGGCAGGATCTGTCCCTGTGATTTAAATGCAGCTCAGGGCTTGTTTCATGTTTGTGAGGAGCTGGGTGCTCTCGCTGCGCTCTATAAATAACGGAGGATTGGAATTATGTGAATAAGAGTTCATTAGAGATGATTTGATGTTGAGCGCTTCGTTTCTCTTTCTGCTCAGAAGCTGCGGCTTCTGCACATGATAATTCCTTAAAAACCACACAGAGATTTTGAACAATGTCCCTGGAGGAGCATCTGTGTGAAGGACAACAGCCAAGAATCCAGCACTGCTGGGGGATCTCCTCGCTCCTGAGGGCACAGCCCTGCTCCCCCCAGCCTGGCTGTGACCTCTCTCCCTGCTCCCTATGCCAAAACCAACCTGCTGCTCAACCATTAAATGGTGAACTCTCATTGCTACTTTCCCTGACTGCCTGACCCATAACAGCAGCAAAATAAAGTAAAATAAAAAAAAAAAAAAAATCAATACAGTCTCTCCAAAACACACGAATTCCAACTCTGCCAGCCCCCGGAGAAAATATGTTCAAGAAACCAGTTCCAAATAAATAAATAAATAAATAAATAAATAGAGACCTAAAATAAACAGCCAAAGCAAAGTTTCCACAGCTTTTGCGTGCTACCAGCCCAGGCCTGTGACCTCCCCTGGCTGGAGACAGCCCCTGGAGCATCCCACAGCCACGGCACGCTGCCCACAGACCCCTCGGGGGGCTGGAGTTCAAACAGAAAATCTATTTTTAATGACTTTGGGGAGTGGAGTAGAGATGCCAACTAGTTCAGTGTAATTAAAGCCATCTATCACTCACTGAGCAGGAGCCCAAAGTTGATGAACTTTCCAATGAGATTTGATTCTTTCCTTTATTCATGAGAAAACCCCGCTTCGTGCTGGGGCAGGAGACGTGAAAAAGCGTGGGAAGGAGCAAGGAGGACGCCTCGGTTGCAGCCATTAATGTGTCAGGGTGACGGGGAAAATAAAGTCAGAGGTCCCCAGGGGGCTGTAAGAAGTCTGACAGACTCCTGTTCCCGCTGCTCCTCCTCCTGTGCCCCCGTGCCCAGCTCCAGGTGGAATATCCTCCTGGGGCACCTTTGCCAAGAAAAACCCCAGCGTGCAGCGATGGGAACGCTCTGGCTGTGCTGAGCAAGACACGTGGGTGCAATCTGCCTCGGGCTGTGGAAATTCCTGCCTGGAAATGGCTGTTCCTGACTCGTGGAGATCCCAGGCACACCGAGACCGATGCCGGCAACGAGTGTGGAAGGAGCAGGAGCGAGCGGGGTGCGGGAAACGCATCCTTGGGGCAGAGCCAGGGCACAGAGCAGAGGGGAAAGGGGGAGTTTTAACCACAAATAACCGAGGAGCATCCCCAGGGTGCTGCGGAGCTCCCAAAGGTGGGAATGGCTCCAGCATCAGTCCGTGTGCCGCAGGAGGGCACAGAGCGGGCGAGGGGCAGCTCTCCCGGCAGGTCCAGCCGCTCCCGCAGGACCAGCTCTGCTCTCCCACGCCCCCGGCTCCGGAGGGCTCTCAGAGCCCCCGCCGGGCTGTCAGAACCAAATCAACGCCTGGAAGTTCTGGCAGAGAAGCAGCGAGTGGGAGAGGACACGGAGACAACGTTGCCATGGCTACGAGGGGATTATTTAATTACGGCGCTGCAGATGCACGCGGAGAGAGCCCTTTCAACTCTGATCCAGGCAACCTTTGCCGCGCTTGGGCTTTGCTGCTGTAAGAACCTCATTAACATCTGACGAGGACACGCTGTGTCGGAGCACAGGGGACCGGATCACTCCCTGAGTGAGGGATCAGAGCTTCTCCAAACATTCCCGTCTCCTTGGCTGCCTCACACCCTCCGTGTACCGCGCCAGGCTCCTGAGGGAGGTGATGAAAGCAAGGACAGCCTCCTCTGGGAAGCAAGAAAGACTGAAAAAATAGCAAATACCCCGAAGTGAGGCTTGCTCAGGCAGGAAAATTGTCCTCGAGCCAGAGTTTCCTCCATCCATCCGGCCCAGCATCCCGGCAGGGCTCGGAGCAGCCTCATGTTCTGGCACACAGGCTCCTGCAGACAAACGCTTTCCTGCGGTTTACCGCGGCTCGAGTTAATCATCGCATCAATATGGAACATCCGAGCGGGGTTTGTTGGAATAACAAAGTGCCAGGCAGAGATCCCAGCCCCGCTCCCAGGAGCAGCGCAGGCTCGCGCGAACCTGCAGGAGGGGAAACGGGTTTTGGTCTCCAGCACGGGCTGCACATGGCAAGGGATGCTCGGGCTGTTCGCTCTGGCAGCTCCTCCTCTGCCCCCGGCAGGTGACAGTGACACTCCGGGGCACTCCGGGTGTCCCATCCCTCTCCCTCCCTCGGCTCCCAGCTGTGGGTCAGCTCAGCCCAGCATTTGGGATGCCACCCTGGCATCCACCCCCTGCTCAGGCTGGCACGGCAGTGCCCGCTCTGTGTGACAGCCACCGCTCCAAAGTGCCTTGGCAGCACCAGCTCTGCCTCCTGCCTCGCACGGACCATCTGCATCTGGGAATTGCGGGGCCAGGGATGCACGGCCGCCTCCATCTCCCTGTGCCCGCTGCCTCCAGAGCTGGAAAAGCCTGGTGCACGCACAAAATCGGGAAGCAATTCTTTCATCTTCAGTGCTGAAATAAAATCTGGAGCACAGACCTGGCTGAGGTATTCACGGGAGCTTCTGGAAGGGCAAATGCAGCAAAATTCATGGATTCAATAATGAGATGTGGCCCCACGTTGGTTCCTGCCCAGCTCCTCCGAGCTGCTGCTGCCCCAGGGTGCTGGTGACAGCCCGGTGTCCCCACACAGAGATGGCAGCCGGGAGGACGGGACCCTCATCAGATCCTTCTCTTTTGGGATACTAAACCACTCAGTGTCTTGCAGAACCGACCCACAGAACCTCTCCCTGACAAGAAAAGGGGGTGGTGAAGGTGTACACGTGCCAGTAACGAGGAATGGGATGCTGAAGGCCTCCCTGACAAGGACAGGGTTAGGCTGTGATGGATCCACATCCCTGGATCCCTGGAAAACCCCCACACCTCAGGGGAGCTGCAGTTTTGTTCCTGACTGCACAAAAAGGGTCAAATGAGCTCCTGGAAATCAGGATCCTGATCCAGGCACGAGCTCCCCTGCTCCTCCCCAGCTAGGGTGACACGACCCCCTGCTCCTGTGGGAGTCCCCTCTGGGCTCGCTCTGGATTCCAGGATGCTGTGCCTGGAGCAGCCAGGAGCACATCCAAGCGCTGCTGCCAGGGGACATCACTGCTGCCACCACCAGTGGCTTCCTGACGTGTTGGCACCGTCTTCCAACACCGCTGGGCAAGGCCACCCCGCCATGGCCACCAGCTGATGAGCACTGCCCTTTGCAGCCTGATTAGCCCAGGCCTCAGGGGAACTAATTAATCAAGATAAAAAGGGGGCAGCCTTCCAAAATTTCTGGGCTCAGGTGGGGATCTGTCCAGCACAGCAAACTTTCATCTCGCATCAGTTCACGGCCTCTGCGTTCCGTGCTTTGCCTGGCTGCCACGCAGCTCCTGACGTGCTCCCTGCAGTCATTTAAAAGTTTTAACAGAAGCTCAGAAAATTAATTAAGGTGAATAATTATAAAGTGTGTGCTCCTTCCCCTCTCTGTTTGGCGAGAAAATGGCAAAAATAGAATTCGGAATAATTCCGGAGCGGTAAGCAGTGTAATGAGGTGTTCAGCGAACACTCACAATCGGGCTGTGCTTACTGAAATTACTGTTTTAGTCGGAACATTTTGCCAGAGAGTCATTAACTGCTCAATGCTCCCCTTCCCCGGGACTCTAATTAGGCTTGGACGCCTCCAGCTCAGGGATGCCCAGCCCTGCTGCCCACCCAGCACTGCAGGTGATGCTCCGTGGGCACCCCAGCAGGGCTCCCTGGGCTCCTCCCTGCTCCAGGGTATGGGGACTCGGCCAGGAGGAGCGTGGGGACAGGGACAGAGCCCCTGGCATGGGGAGTGGGAAGAGATTCCACCCTGTGAGGGTAGGGAGGGCCTGGCACAGGGTGCCCAGAGAAGCTGTGGCTGCCCCTGGATCCCTGGCAGTGTCCAAGGCCAGGCTGGATGGGGCTTGGAGCAGCCTGGGACAGTGGAAGGTGTCCCTGCCCATGGCAGGGGTGGCACTGGATGGATTTTAAGGTCCCTTCCAAGCCAAACCTTCTGGGATTCTGTGATATCCTGAAGGTGGGGATGCCTTAGAGGGGGGACACACCTTGGGAGGAAGGAGCTGGGAGCACCCTGAGCATTTATCCACAACGTCCCTGCTCCGAGCAGCCGCCTGGGCTGGCCTGGCAATGGTGGAGCCTCCAAAGCCGGAGCCGCTGCGGCCGAGCCCGAGCAGGGATCTCCCTGCTGGGAAGCGCAGACACCCAGCTCCTTCCCAAAGCCCCGGATCTCCGGGGTGTGGATCCCAGGGAAGCTCCGAGCCTGCTGCCTGCGAGTGCCTCCAGCCGTCTGTTTCTCCTGTCTCCCCAGGAAAAGCGCACGCCAGACAGCAGAGCCCCTTCCCCCAACTGCCAGCCTGCAACTCATGGATTCACTTAAGTTGTTAAAAAGGATTGTGGCAGGCTAAGATAAAACAGAAGAGTTTAAAATGACAAACAGACTCCTAAATGGGACTAGAGTCTTAATGAAAACAGTAATGAATGAATGAGGCGAGCAAATATTCCCCATTAATATTAGACAGATAGATTAGATCCCTGGGCGCTGCATTTAAAACCGACGTGAAATTACTTCAATTACTCTGCATTGATAAATAATAAGGCCGTATTTACTGTTAAAATACATTTCCTCCACCCTCCCCCACGCTTGCTTTGGCTTCTGCTTCTCAAGAGGGAGAGGAGATCACTGAGAGGATGGAAAATGCACCGGGCTGGAAGCTTCCCCTGCCTCCCTCCTGCCCACAGGAGAGCCGGGCTGCTCAGCACCCACCCAGGGTGTTCCAGGGCACCTGCCCCAGAGCTCCAGGCCCATCAGGCTCAATCACCACCATCAGCGCTGCTGTTCCCGCCCTGGCAGCGCTGTGCAAGAGGCAAAGCAATCACTGACGAGCCACTTCAAACCTGATGCTTGCAGCATCCTTCCCTCTCAGAAATTCACTCCACTTCCCCTTGCTGGTGGGTACAGCTGCTCAGCATCCTCCTTTCCACGCCGGGAAAGTGAGATTAACCTGATCAGAGGCCTCTTCTAATGAAGAGATCATAGGTGGATAATTCCTGGGTGTTCGGTGGCATTTACATGCTAATGATGAAAGGCACTCTGCTAAAGGTAATGTCAACACGAGTCCCTTGTCCTCGCGTCTCAGCCTCCAGCCCAGCCATCTGTTCTCAGGGTTCAGAAGAGCCCTGGAGAACAGGTTGCTGCTAGAAAAGCTGCAAAAGCTCCTTCCCAGCTCTGCTGCCTCGGCCTGTGGAGCTCCACGCCTGGCTGAAGAGTCCTGGATGGCCAGGGATGCTCAGATGGGATAAACAGAGCCCTGGGAGCACACCCGGCTGCACAGTCCAACCACTGATGGTTTGCTGCTACAGGACCTTAAATATCTCCAAAAACCCCCTCACTCAGCCTCACCACATATCAGCAAACAAGAAAGACATAAAATATCTCATTTCAGGGACACAGGAGCAGCTGCAACATGGAGCAGAGAAGCATCCAGAGATCCTGAGCCCAGAGCCCGGGTCCCTGCTGCAGATCCAACATCTCATATTTCCTGAGGGAGAGGAGGGGAATAGCCCCCAGCTTCCCCCCAGCTGGGATGCAATCCCTTGGGGAAAGGCCACCCAGCAGCTCCTGGTGACTCGGGCTGCAGGATTCCCTGAGTGTGGGAATGGGGGGCAGGAGGGCTGAGGGGGCCCCGTGTACCAGGCAGGGATAAATCCATTTCCCAGGAAGGCAACAAAACCCAGGCTTGGTGCTTTCCCAGCCTGAAACCAGGGGTGAAACAGCCAAGTGGAGAGGGAGGAATGTGCAGAGCCCTTCCCACAGCTCGGGGGATGGATGACCTTTCCAACACTATACCTGTATAAATCTTATTTAATGAAATAATAATAAAAAAAAAGAATAGATGAAGGTTAAATCATTCCCTGCAGCAGATTTACACTGAAAACAAAGCCTGTTCAGACAGGGGCTGGTTTACACAACAGCCCTTTAACATTCCTTTCCTAACGACTGCGGTGACTCCGGACCAGCCCCAAGCTCAGGATGAGCGCTCCGAGCCCCCGCAGCCAAGGGCAGCGCGCCAAGACGGAGGCAAAGGAAGCAGCTCCAGCCCGAGGTTTGCTTTAAACACACAATTAGGGGTTTCGCTGGGTCACGAGTCACAACACGGCGGTTTTCACCCATCAGACCTTCCCCACAACATCCCCGTCCCTCGGGACGTGACTTCATTTGCGGTGCCACCACTTTAAACACCGCCTGCCCCTCCCTCCCGCACCGCAGAGCAAACAGCGCTGCCTGCGGCTTGGAAGAGCCCCTGGGAAAGTGGGAGCACCAACCGAGGGCCTCCCATTACGGGAAATAAAAGCCGGGATGGTTTTTGCAGCCGGAGAAGGTCGGGTAAAGGGTTTCGCTTTGATCTTTACCTGCTTCTCCTTGGGCTGCTGTTTTGCTGCACGGGAGATGTGGAATCAAAGGGCAGCTGTGGGGCTGTGGCGCTGCTCTGACGGGAGGCAGGNGCAGAGCCGAGTCACTTGTCGCCGGCAGCCACATCAGCTCCTGCTGTAAACAGTTGCTTTGACATCAGCTTCCCACTGTCCGGATCCAGCGCTCAGAACGGCGGCATTTTGGGCAAATAATGCCATGAAACTATTTCTGCTCCATCAGAGCCTGAGGAACTTCTGCATATATTTCCATAAATATCGCTGGCGTCAGTACAGCAACAGACCCAACAGACTGCGAGGGGGATCCTGCAGACTGCTGCTGAGCCTACCTACAGATCAGCTCCAGGAAAAGCTCTGGGCTTGGAAGGGATTGCAGAGGACAAAATGAACCAACTTCTGTGGGAACTGGTAGCCCTCAGCTCGCAGCAAGGCTGGGAACAAGGGGGAATCATTGCCCCGGGAGGCTGAAAGTGGATGGCAATGAACAGCCTTGCAGGGATCAGTGGTTAAGGACAACTTGGGAATGCCAAAAACCAGGAGAAGAGCTGGTGGATCCATGACCTGCTCTGCCCTCTGCCTCTGGCAGGGAGCAGGGCACAGGGACCCACCAGCGTGGCTCCTCCTGCCACGTGAAAGACACGAAACCATCCCTTCTGGACCGGATTTGGTCCCTGGCACGATGCTTTTCAGCTGCAAAACTCCCACCGGGGGCCAATCCCCACCTGTGCGAGGGGGAGCAGGGCTGGAAGGGGATCTTCCCTCGCCTCAGCTGCCTTCCTGCTGGGAGCCTGCGCTGGAGCAGCTGCTCCGAGGGCATTTCTCTGCAGGGCGGCTGGCAAGGGACGGGGTTAATGGGCGCACTCCATGTGTGACCTCTCTTCCCCCTCTCCGAGAGCTCCTAATTACCCAGCTGAAGCAAGAGGGGCAGCCCGCGGGCTGTGCCAGCCCCCGGTGCTCACAGCACAGGCTGATGGCATCGACCGCGGCACAGCAACGCCTTCACCCCGGGAGAGATCCCAGGAAAGGCAGCTCCTCCCATCCCACCCAGCTAATCAGGGCCAAAACCCTGATAAAACCACGAGCATCAGCAGGGCCCCTCCTCCGAGAAGGAGAGCAGCTTGGGGGGCGAATAAAGAGCGCTGCTGCTGAAAGGGTGCTGCGATGGCTCGGTCCCTGCCGCCCCGCAGCCTGACAACCGGCAAATGAACCTCGGTGGTTTATGGGCTCCCCCTCTTTATTCTTTGCTCATAAAACTGGCAGGAGCAGGGGTAGGACAGAGCTGCGGGCGGCAGCTGCGTTCAGTATGAAAAATGAGCAGCACATGCACGGGAGGCAGCTGGAGCGCAGCGCTGCCACACAGCCAGGGACCCCAGGGTCCGCGGGTCATTTCCCTCCCTCCAGAGGGGCCCTGAGCTTAACCCTTGCTTTCCTCTGCTGGAGCAAAGCAGCCGAAGCCAGAGACGCGGGTCGCACCTGGCGGTCCCCAGCGCCGCTGTCCCGGGCCGGCAGCGCGCTCCCCGCGATCCTGGCGTGCCCGGAGCTTAAAGAGGAGCCGCAGCCCTGCTGGAACGGGCCCCGAGTGCACGCACAGCACACCAGGGCACAGCTGCTGCCAGCAGCACAGGAAACATCACCCGCAGCTTGTGGGCGAGGGGGCAGCGCTGGGGAGGGAGGGCGGTGCAGTGGGGCACAGCACGGGGCAGCAGTGGCCGGAGCGGTGCCCCCTGTCCATCCAGGCTGCCCTTCCCCAGAGCCTGATGGGCTGAAGGTCTCTGCCGGGCGCTTTCAGAGGGCACACCGGCCAGCATCGCTGGCAGCACTCAGTGTCAGGCCCAGTGTCCCAAAGCCACCCCTCTCCTGGCACTCGGAGGCAGAGCTGGAGCCGCCTCTGCCTTGTGCCTTCTCCCCACCACGGTCCCCACAGCCGCCCCCTTAGTGCCCGGCTGCCTCCCAGCCCTGGCACACACAGGGACACGAGGCCACGCTTTGTCCACCCTCCTCGCTGAGCAGCAAGCCCGGGCTGTGTCCTGCCACCCACCTCGCAAGGGCCCCGCGTGTCCGAGTGGCCGCAGCAGGGTGGGCACAGCCCCGCATCTGCCCGCTCCCCGCAGCCTCCCAGGCTGTGCTGCGCCTCAATGCCGGCTTTGTTCCCGGCTCTGGCACGTCCGAGGGTGTCAGTGACACTGAAAAGCTTTGACTGGCCCTTTCTGTTTGTTTTCTTGGCACACGCAGGCATCGTTTCAATGGCCCAGCCCCGGCTCTGCCCGCACCGCGCGTGGGACTGACAGGATTATTCCTGCCCGGGGAAGGGGCTGGGCACCAAACGAGGGCATCCAGCCCCTCTGGCTCCTTCAATGCCCATCTTCCTCTGCCTGCTTTTCCAGCACAGCACCCCCTGTCCCAGGCTGGGTGACAGGTGCTGGGGAACTGGCCAGGGAATGGGCACGGCCCTGAGGCTGCCAGAGCTCCAGGAGAATTTGGACAACACTCTCAGGCACAGGGTGGGATTTTGGGGTGTCCCATGCAGGATTTGGACTGGATGATCCTTGTGGGTCCCTCCCATATTCTAGGATTCTATGAACCCTGGCTGGCAGAGCTGCAAGGTTCATCCCTCAGACGCCCACATCTCATGGGATGCCGCCTTTCCAGGTGAGCTCTGGGGCAATGCTGGGGAGATTAAGCACAGCCATCCCAGACCCTGCTCAGATCTTCTCTGCACGCAGGGCAGGAACACAAGCAAGCCTCAATTCCCCATTTCTGAACCATTCAGGGCTCTTCAAACTGTTCAAACACTGTGGAAACCTGGGAGGAACGTCCCAGGCACGGCTGGTTTGTGTCATTTTATAGAGCCTTGAAAATCCAAAGCATTTGAATACCCTGAGCAGCTTTAAAGGTCACAGAGTGGCATCACTGCTGCTTCCACAGCCTGGCGAGGGCCCTGCTCCGTGTTTGCTCCAGGAGCACTCCGCAGTCTCCACGGCTTTTTAGCAGGGGTTGCTCTCTAACTCCATCACGCTGTCCTTGCCAGTCAATTTTCTGCTACTCCATCACTTTCCCATTTGTATATCATTACATGCGGCTGTCAAAAATAATTTAGGAACCTGCCCGCCAGCGTGAGGAATGAACCCTCCTAAGCATATCCCAAACTCTCGAGTTCTGGAGGAAAACGAGCTCCAAGCCCTTTTCCCCGCAGAAGGAGCCCGTGGCGGGTGCAGGACACGGGGCTGTTACCACACGTGGACACGTCGGGAGGACCAAGGGAAACATCTCAGGAGACAACACGGCCGAGCCCCAGGGCCACAGCAAACCCTGGGAGCACGAAGAGCTGTCAGAACACAAGGTTTGATGGTGCTAAGGGCTGTGCTTGCTCCCAGCACGGCAGGGCCTCCCCTCCCCACGCACACCGAATGGGTTTGGGCTGGAGTTTAACACATTGTTTGTGTTGGAGACTGGACAATGCGTTGGATTCTCCTGATTTACTCCTCTGACAGGGCATTTTGCTTTTCCCATCGGGAAGACAGAGCTGGGCTGGCCCTGCCCATGGTGACCTTGGGCATCTCACCCTGTGATAAGGTGCCAGACTTGTCTCAAGGCTAAAGAGGAGCCCTGAAGGAATGGTTTAGACTCCAAGAGCAGATTGAGACCAACAGGGACATCCTGCTACTCCCTCTCCCAGGCTGTGGAATTCCACTGGGCACCGCAGGCAGTGCAGGGGGAGCCTCAGCAGCACTTTGCACAGGCAGGAAAAGGATCAGAGAACCCTGGAATATCCTGAGCTGAAGGGACCCACAAGGATCAGTTCCAAACCCTGCCCTGCACAGACACCCCAAAATCCCACCCTGGGAGCGCTGTCCAAATGCTCCTGGAGCTCTGGCAGCCTCGGGGCCATGCCCATTTCCTGGGGAGCCTAGGCAGTGCCCAGCACCCTCTGGGGGGAGAACCTTTTCCTAAATATCCAACCTGAACCTGCCCTGACACAGCTCCAGACCCAGCCCCTGCATCCTCTCCGAGCACGAAGGACACCCATGAGGTGGGGGCAGGCAATGAGGTATTTGTGGGTTTATAATGGATTTACTGGGGAGGCTTTTCCTCCTGCACTGGAGGTGTCACCAAGGCCCTCAAAGCCCATCCTGAGCACCACAGACAGATCCAGCTGGCATCGCTGCAGCTCCCATTCCTTGGAGGCTTTTCCAGTGCCTCTCCCTTCCCTTCCTCCCGAAGATTCCCTGGGTGTTGCAGGAAGCTGCAGGATGAGCCAGGCTGGTGCTTCCCCTCCGTGCCGAGCCACAGAGCTGCTGCCGGAGCAACGCTCCAACTCATTTTCATACATTTATGCTGAGACTAAATTTGTCCCTGCATATTTTCCTCCCAAGCCTAGTAATCAGTAGTGGAAATAATTTGCTCTTGTCTGCTCTGATGTTGCCATCTCCTGCACACATCCAAGTGACAAAGACATCAGCCCCTCAAAGTCCGATTGAAGAATAATTGGAAATCCAAAGTGGCACTAAATGTTATTTTCTAAATAAAAATGCATTCAATTACAGAACATGAGGCTGTCAAGCATTAAAAAAGATTAGTTAGAGGCGGAAAAGAAGCACTGTTCAACCCTTCAGGGACTTCATTACACGCCCAGGATACCCCTGTGTTCTTTGGGACAGGCAGGGGGAAAGGGAATGCAGAACTATGGAAATATTTCCAGCAGCCTGTGCTGTCCCAGATGGGCCTGGATGCCTCTGCACTGCTGGATTTGCATCTCAGTTGCTGGGTAAATACCTGGGGAGATGGATATGTAGATACAGATGGGTGAGAAAGGCAAGACAGGTTGTGTTCTGTATGAAAACGATCAGAGGAAAAAACCAGATAAATCAGGAAAACAGGAAATCAGGAATCAGGAAAACAGATAAAAACAGACAAAACAAGGAAAAGCAGAGAACAGAGCAATTCCTGCCTCAGTGCCTGCAGGGAAGAGAAGGTCCAGCACAAGGATGGGCTGGGACACGAGGGATCACGGATCTCTGCAGGGATGGGGATGGCAGCCAGCCCTGGGTGTCCAAATCACCCCAAACCCACAGAGAAGGGACAAATCTGGGCACAAATCCTGCAGCTGAAGCCCAGGGCTGTGTCTGTGCCTTGTCTGTGTGTTAATAAACCCAAATATTGCAGCAGCTGCGCTCAGAACTTCAGCAAAGCCCGGCCTGGCCGCGGAGCACAAAGACAGTCGTATTTCACCCCGTAGGAGCTGCTAAATTCACACTCGGAGCAATAAAGGCACAGCCAAACAAACATGACCCCGAGTGGGATCTACGGCTGTGGCAGGCACATCCGCAGCCTGCACAAACAGCCCCAGATGAGGTGCATTTATCTCACATCCCTCCTTTCCACAGCTTTCCCTAACAGCTCTGGCCCCTGGAATTAATACCCAGCGCCCAGCGAGCTGCAGGGGGAGGCAGAATTATTTGCATGGCTGTTCTCCGTTCCTGCACGAGGGTTAAAGGCCAGGTGAGGTTTCTTTGCGTGGCAGTTTTTATTTTGGTTTGGGTTTTATTTTTTGAAGAGAAGATAATTATCACCTGGAATTACTCAGGTGCAGATGCACCAAGCGCTGACCTGGGGCTGCTCCCCCAGTGAAACACCCCCGTGCTGGGGGAGAGGGCAGAGCAGCCCACACCCAACTGGAGATGGATTTATTCCAGCCTCTGCTGCGAGGCTGAGGGCTGGGAAGCCAAATCCCTCTCTCCCGGGGTTTCATTAGCTGGGAATGGCTTCCTAACGAGATTTACACAATCTCGCCTGCAGCCTGCACATTTCTGCTCTGCACCCAGAGACAATAACGACGGGGAGCTCAGGAGGGGCCCGCTGTCCCTGCTGTCACCCACCCCCCAGCGTGGTGGCACCGCTGCCATCGGGACGGTCACACAGGGCTCAAACCCGGCTCAAACCCTGCCCCTTCCGAGGCTCCAGCTGGAACTGACCCACAGCAGGACAATTTACGGCTGTGGGGCCACATCCAGCGCCTTAGGGAAGGGTGGGTCACTGCCAGCGGGGACCTCAGTGCCACTGTCCCCTCCCCTGCCACTGGGGAGTCCCTCTGGCTGAGCAGTGCTGCTCCCCGTCCCCACGGCCACCACGGGAGCTGCTCTGGGGGCTCTCTCTGCTCCCCTGCACCCCTGTGAGGACAGGGAGAGCCCCAAACCAACCACCCCAGCCCGGGACACCTCCACAGCACCCTCTGAAGGGGAGCCAGGGAGGGCAGGGGACAATGAGCCATTGCTTCTGGTGCCACAGTTTCAGAATCCTGCTCGTGGCTTAAAATACCCCTAAAATGAGCCAAAACTCAGCGTTTGGACACCACTCTCAGGCACAGAGTGAGATTTTGGGGTGTCCCGTGCAGGGCCAGGACCCAGTGATCCTTGTGGGTGCCTTTGAGCTCAGGGATTCTGTGATTCTGGGATCCCCTTATTCACTCTGAAGGCTCAGGGTCCTTTTGGGATGGGGTCCGGCTGCTCTGGGTCGCTGCATCCCCGGCATCACCCCAACAGAGCCTGAACCCAGCCCCCAATCCCCTGCTGCTGCCTCACAGGGATATTTCTCCTACAAATCTAACACTTCCTCCAGCATCCTGCTTGGACGAGGTGCCAGGGACGAGCTGGATCCCAGGCCACCGGCAAAGACCTAAAATGGAAAAATCCAGCTTGGTTTTGACTGACTGGAGCTTGCACTCTCCTCTCTGCAGGCACGGGAATGCTGTTTCTGGCACAGCTTCTCCAAATAAAAGTGTGGTCAGCTCTTTTTGGATGGGTTTTGAGCAAATTGTTTTTGTGGGCAGCGCTGTCTCCTTGCTCGCACCGAGGCCCAGCCACACAGGGAGGAGTTATTGTCAAACCCCGGCCTTCCCCTGGTTCCTCCACAGAGAAAATAAAAATAAAAATCCTTAGAATCGTGTTCTTAGTGAGGTATTAATAGCAGCCCAGGCACTGAGGGTTGTGAGTCACTTAAATGGATGGGGAGAAGCCCAAAACAACTGCAGCTCGTTGGGAGGCGGAGGAAACATCGCTCCTGCTCCCCAGTGCTGAGTGCTGCCCTCGTTCCTGCAGATCGGCTGGGAAGCGCTGCCCACAGCTCCAGAGACTGCCTGAGCAACCAGCATGAGGAGCAGCCAGGCAGGCAGCAATCCCTGACCAAATCCTGCCCTAAATGTCCAGGGATTTTGGCCGTTTGGGTTCTGGCGTGGCACTGGAGGCCATGGCACTGCCCAGGATCGTTAAGGTGTCACTAACGAAGCAAAAGGCACATCCCTGCCTCTGAGAGACTTAGAATCAGAGAATCCTGGAATGGTCTGGGTTGGAAAGGACCTTAAAGCTCATCTCACTCCACCCCCACCAGCCCCATCTTCTCCAACACCTCCACCCACCTCAGCAGCTGAGAGTCCCTCAGTGCCCGGGGCTCCATTTGTCCCCCCCCTACTCAAATCTCCCTGTTCTCCACTTCAGGAACGGGATTCCGAGAGGGTCTTTTAATTTAATTATTTGAAAGCATCTCTGACACCCTGGCACCCCAGTCTGGTCTCCTGCAGGTCCTGCAGCCCCACGCGTGCCCTGCCCGGCAGCTCCCGCTCCCCGCGCGCTCCCAGCCTCTGCTGGAAAGGGAACACGAGTACAAACGAAACAGCCAGAAGGGCACGGAGCAGACAAATATGTGCTGCAAGAGAAACTGGAGAGACTCGCTCTGAAGTGGAGCCAGGGAGGGGAGGAGGCAATGTGTCACTGCTGCTGGTGGCACAACTTCAGATGGTGCCTTAAAATACCCCCAAACCCATCCAGACCTGGTGCAATGCGAGAAACTGCTCCCTGGAAACCTTCCTCCTCCTCCTCTGTGCCCTCTGTGGCCGCCCTGACCTCAGCAATGCCCATTTGGAGCAATATTTTGCTCCATCTGAAGGCCAGATAAAGCAGCGTTCCCGTGCCAGCTTCCAGCACGCTCCAGAACGCCTGTGCCAGTTCCTCTGCAACTGAGCAGCCTCTGGGCTGCAGGCAGCGACTGCAGGGATGCCCATCCTCCCAAACACAGCCTTTTCCTGCCTCCTGACAGGAGAAAGCACCCAGCACTTCCCATTTCTCCCTGCCGAAGGACAGTGAGCAGCCCTGGCAGCACGCGTGGGTCATGGAGTGCTGCTGCTGCCCCTCTGTTCCCTTCACAGACACAGCACAAACCTCCTGGTCGAGCCCTCAGGATGGTTTTAAACCCCAAATCCTCTGGCCTGCTTTGTCTGCAGCTGGGATCAGTGGGGCTGTTCTGTTTGTACTTGGGAAGGGCAGAGCCACAGGGATGCTCTGTGGAACTGGGGCTCCAAGGCAGGAACAGCAAAACCCCCCTCGAGCTTTGCTTTTTTGCCACCCAACCCAGGAGTTTGGCCCTTCCAGAGTTCAAGGAGGTTTGGAGGAAGAAGAGGAAGTTCACAGAGTGCAGAGAAGAGCCCAGGATCTATAAATATTCACAGGTGCAGCTTGGCAGCAGCAGCTCACACGAAAGCTCCTCGGCACCTCCAGGGCTGCCAGGGAGGATCAGCCCATTGCTCAGCCAAGCCTGGAAAGCGCCGCCGGCTACGGCCAGGTCCAGCTGCTCTGCGGGGAGGGAGGGCGCTCCCACAGCTCCCCAGGACCCAGCCGTGGTGCCCAGCACACCTGTGTGCCCTGCCAGGAGCATCCCCCCTCGGGGACAGGCATTGGGGCATTCACTGCAGCTTCCAAGGGGGTTTTGTGCACTGGAATCGACTTTTCATGAACATTTGTCCACTTTAAAGGTTCACTCCTAGGAGTCCACAGGAATAGCTGCAGTTGGGAAGGTGATGCCCAGATCAATGGGGTCTTTATAAATTATTTGGCACAGCAAACCACAACCAGTGCCTTCTCTTCCCACATCCTCCTCATTGGAGCATCGACCTGGACAACAGAGAAGTGAAGAATGGAATGTGGGACTAAAGATTCGGGAGGTTTCCCAGATTTCCTGACTTAGGATAGGTCACGGAGCTTCAATCCTGATCTAAAGAGTGGCACTGCTGCTCCATCTCACAGGGCTTTGGGGAGGATAAAATCTGTGAGTGGAGAGCAAAATGCTCACAGGCTGATGGGGTTTGGTGCAGAGAAACCGGTGGAGAAGGCAGAGGGAAAATAAAGAGGGAAAACAACAATCCCCCTGTGTGAGCAGCACGTTCCAAGCTGGATTACAATAAAAATAATTTCTTTAACGCCCACACAGAAAGCTCCAGGCCACGATTGCTGCTCCCCCTCTCTGCCTGGCCCCCGGCACTCTCGGCAGGGCCAGCCCCGAGCAGGGCCCTGGCAGGGCTGGGGCAGCCCCCGGAGCAGGGGGAGCAGGGAGTGTTTAGTCTGCCAGGCACATTCCTGCTCGCTGCTCAAATAAATACAGGATTACTGGTGGAGCTCCTTCCCCTCACCAGCACCAGCCAGAAATGCCAGAGATATCAAGGGGCTCCTCGGAACAGCACCGGGATGGGGCTGGAGGGACCTCGGGGCTGGAGGGACCTCGGGGCTGGAGGGGTTCCTTGTTTAGAAAGGCAGGATCTGCTCCAGGTTTGGTGCCCAGGATTTCCATCTGAGATGCTGAATGTGCTCTCCGGGAACATCCCAGGGATATCCCTGTGCCTCCCTCCAGACCCACGCTCCAGAAAATATCAACGTTTTTTGCCACAGCCAAGTTATAACGGGAAATATTTTTCCAGGGGAGGAGGAGGGAGAGCAAGAGGAAACCTCACAAAAAGTTGGGTTTTTTCTGCTTTACAACCAGCTTTAACTTTTACATTTAATCCCAACTTGCAAGACCATTCCAGCCACTTTCCCTGGGGCACATCCATCATCTTCAACCTATCTGGAACCTGCGGGAGCCTGAGTCAAGTTCCACCTCACCTGGGAGAATTTTTCAGAACCTTGAGGGGAAAAGGAGAGAAAGGCAAAAGATGCTCAGGGTTTAAGAGTCAGGGTGGATTTGAACTCTCTTAAATCCTTCTGCCCCTTTGAGCCTCAGATCCAGTCCAAGCAGGAGCTGGGAGGCTGGAGAGGTCAATGCTGGGGGGGCTCTCAGCTGCTCCCCAGCCCACACAGCCCCCAGAAAAGTGCCACATTGTCCCAAGCTTTTGAGGAGACGAGGCAAACCCTGACCCAAGGGAAGCACTGCAGGACAGAGCCTGAACTTGCTGCCCTTCCTGGCAGAGTCAAAGAACCAGGAATGGTTTGGCTTGGAAGGGATCTTAAACCAAACCCTGTTCCACCCCTGCCATGGCAGGGGCATCTTCCACTGTCCCAGGGTGCTCCAAACCCCATCCAACCTGGCCTTGGGCACTGCCAGGGATGGGGCAAACACTTCCAGGGATGGCGCAGTCCTCACAGGGAAAAGACCCAGCAGGACAAGCTCCTGCACACTGCGCAAACCCCACAATAATAAAGTGATACTCCACACTGCAGCCCTTTTTCCATTTCACCCTTCACTGGATCATTTTATGCATCTATTCCCATTGCTAATTCAAACTAATTAAAGTATAAAATAGAATAATTTGTGCAATTTCAGAGCTCCCCTCAGCATATTGTGAGTTATGTTTCCTTTCTGTTGGCGCCCGGCGTGAGCAATTCCCGGCCTTGCCAGCTCAGCACCCGCCAACCTCATCTGCTGGGGAGACAAATTCCAGGAGCTTGGGAGTGGGGGAAGAGGAGAAGTTTAAACACGAAGAGGAATCCAAATCTGTTTTTGAATTTCAGAGCTGAGCACCAAGTGTGACATTTCAGGTCTCTCCTTCAGTCCATTTTCCCCGTTGGGGATACAGCTCTGTCTGTCATCGCTGCTCTTAAGGAAGGAGACCTGGGTCTGTCTGTCCATCCAGACAGGAAATCCTGCAGCAAAGCCAGGGCTCTGCAGTTCCCAAACCCAGCTCAATCCCATCAGCATCACCCACAGGGCTGGATGAGGCTCTGGACAGCCTGGGACAGTGGAAGGTGTCCTTGCCCACGGCAGGGCTTGGAACTGGATGAGCTTTAAGGTCCTTTCCAACCCAAAAATTCTGGGATTCCATGAACTCAGCTTCTTTCAGGATGGAGCAGGGGGGGTGGCATCAAATCTGGAGGGACATCAGAGCTGCCCCCAGCTCCTGAGGATGTCACAGGTCCCCCCACACGCCCCACAGCACTGGGGAGCTGAGGCTTTGTGCCTGGGAACCTGCACCAAAGGGAAATTCTAGAAATACTTCAGGACTGCCTGAAAATGGAACAATGGGTCTGTGGAAGAGGAGGAATTGGAAAGGGAAGCAAATGCCGAGGCAAACACATGGGAACCCTGTGGCTGTGACTGGCAGGGGAAGAAACAGCCCTAATACAAAGAAACACCAGAGCAAAACAAACAAACTGCAGGCGAAGGCAGCCAGCGCTTGAAAGGAACCAGCACAGGAGCAATGTCTGGAATATAACTCATCCAGGGAAAACAAACCCACCGGCCCCGAGCTTCCACTGCAGCGTTTTTCACCGCTTCTGCCCGGAAAGTTTATTCTTCGAGGATTCCTCACCTCAAAGGCTTCTGCCCTGAGCTGCCCACGTTTGTTTTGTGTCTGGGCAGAAATCCCGGCCGGCTGGGGGGCTGTGGGGAGGCACTGGAACCAGTCTGGCCACCAGCACGAGAGCCCCAGCAGGGCCAGAGCTCTGCAGGGCTGACAAATGTCCTGGCAGCGGGGCACCGGGGCTGTCCCACCTGCCTGGGCTGCGCCTTCCCGGTCAATCGGTGTTAATTAACACATCCTCCTCGTCAGGGAGGCATTGTTAATGATCTCAGACAAGTTTTTAGTGTAATTTCTTAATTGACGGCGGGGAGGGAAGTGGAAAAAGGCGGCGTGAAGTCGGGAATTTTGGGAGGGTGGAGGAGGAGCAGGTGGTGTGGAAGAGGAGCTGTGCAAACACCCCGCGGGGCACTGCCCGTCCTCCCGGGCATCCCCTCCCCATCCCGAGCTCCCTCGCTGTCCCAGCCCGTGGGCAGAGGCTGGCACGGGATGAGCAGGTGGAGGAGCCCACGGGAGGCAAGATTTTGGACACCTCTGGTGGGATTCAGCTGAGCGCTTTTCCCTGTGCCAGTGTTCAAAGTTTGCTGAGATTATGTCCAGCTAACTGGCTGTTCAACTAGCAGATAATGTAGTTAAAAATTTAATCAGTTCGTTTTTTCCTTCTTGATGACTCCAGACCCTTTTATCCACATCTCCTGCATTTTTTATCATGTTTTCTCAGTTCTTTTCAGGACACCATCAGTATTTACAGCCCTGCTGCTCCACGACTGATGGGCTCCCCTGTTTTTCTCAGCTCTCACTCCAATCCCAACCTCTCCTAAATCATCCGGGCAGCTCCCATCTGCCTCCCCCTCGTCAGCATCCAGAAAGTTCAGTCCAAAGCAAAGCAGTCTGCACAGGACTGAAACCTCTCGGGGTCACAGGACAGGGGAACGCACAACAAATTATCCCCGGAGAGCTGCAGCTCCTGGCACAGGGGCACTTGCAAAGCAAATATTTCACTGCTCCCAGAGCGGACTAAAGGACAATTTCTTTACCTAAAGCCACAGTGATGGATGTGGAGAGGGAGGGGGGAAATTCAGTCGGTGGAAAAGCAACAGGTCTGGGAATAAATGAGGAGGAGCTGTGGCTGCCCCATCCCTGGAGAGTTCAAAACCAGGTTGGACGGGGCTTGGAGCTGCCACAACCAGGGCTGGCAGGGATGGAAAGAGCCCTCCTGGGATGTTTTTCTCACCACTAACACAAGGATGTTCCTTCCAGCGAGTATTTCCTGCGAACGTTTCGATCCCGCTGATTTAAATTCCACGTTTACAGCCCTTGATTAGGTGGTGAAATCTTTTGGAGCCGGCAATCCCTGCCCCAGGTTTGATTGAGCTCCTCTCACTCCCAGCTTAAAAATAGCCAAACTCGTTCTTCTGTCAAGAGCTGCGAAAATCTTTGGCCCCAGTTTTGCTGGTGCTTACATAACGCCAGGCTGGAGTGTGCCTGACACTGACCCAAAATTGGTGAATGGTGAAGTTGGGGACAGGACCCAAAAATTGGGATTTTGGGGAGAGTAACTCTGCCAGCACCTGCCAGACCCACCCTGGAACCCCACAAAGCTCCTCCAATGCCACCCATCTCCATCTCCATCTTCATCTCCATCTCCATCTCCATCATCTCCATCTCCATCTCCACCTCCATCCAGCTCTCCCCAAGCCTTGCTCGGCCTGTGGGCAGAAATGGGCTTTGTTTGCTCCACCGAGAAATGAATTTCTGCTTTAAACAGGGTCAGAACACTTCTGTTTTTCCCTCCTGAGTATTTGAAACCAGGTGCTGCGGGAAGAGAACCTGACACAGCTCCTAATAACCGCCCTTAAACAGTGTGGAGTGCCTGGAAGCGAAGTTTCTTTATTCCTCTCTCCCCCGGATTGGGCTGTGCAACTGTTGCTTCTGTGCTTTGTGGGAGTGAAATCAAATGTCAAATATTCTGCTTTGGAAGGAGTTGGCAGCGAGACATGAAAGGCTCAGGGAGAGCTCAAAAAAAGAGGGAGGAAGAAATTGGAGCAAAGCACAGACGGGGCTGGGACAGGAGCCAGGGGAGCGGGGAAGGGCTGTGCCTGCAGCCACAGCTCCAGATCCGAGCAGGGAGAGGCTCCTTTCCTGGTGCATTTCAGCACAGAGCTGGTCCTGGCTGCTGCCAGCGCAGAAGGGAGGTGGGCTCCGTGCCGAGGAGCTCCGTCCTGTGTCGGGAAGCGTCCCCACGTCCCCGTTCACTCACACAGAGCCCGTCCCAGTCCTGGGGCTGCCTGTCCCCGAGCCCGAAGGAGCTCAGGAGCTGCCACAGCTCTGTTGGGGAGCACCTCCCTCAGCCCAGTTCCACAAACCCCCAGCCCATTTCTCCGTGTTCTGACACAGGCACTGGCCTGTTTCTGTCTCAGCAGATATTCAAATCCCAGCTCTGGACAATCCTCCCCCCACGTTAACGTGCAGCACATCCCTGCTGGGAGCAGCTGCTCTCTGTGGCATTTTCCTGTGGCGGAATTTCGGTTTGCTCCGAATTTCCAGCCTTCAGAGGCCATTTTTCTGCTCTGTGTGCTCAGTCCTTCTGAGGGCACCTCCTACCACTCACAGCCTCAGCCCTCCGGAGCCACTGGACCTCTCTCCTCCTCTCGGTGCTGACCCCTTTTCAATCATCAGCCTCCTTTACAGAGAACCCAGGCAAAAATATATTCTTGGCTGCATTTGCTGAACTATCACATTGCCAGGATGGGGGCACTGGGGTCACAGGAGCTGACAAGATCCATATGCATCGGGTGCTGGGATTTTGGGACCCGGAGCACGCACTGCTGCAAGGGAAAAAGGCAAATCCTGTGGCAAATCCTGCAAGGAATGAGAAGCAACAGCCCCTGGCTCCTGGAGTCTCCCCAAGGCAGAGCCGTGGCTGAAAATGGAATTAACATTCCTGGAATATTCTATTATTTGCTAATTCTCTTCACATCTTTTTGTTTCACAATTAAGCAAATTAGTGCTTTGATGAATATTAAGACACTCTTGCCTCATAAAAGATGAGTTAGAGGCATTCCCACTGGATTTTGCTCCTAATGAAAACAGTTCCTCAACTGTTTGAGATCCACACCGGGTTGTTTCCTCCCTGCTGGGAGCACGGGCAGCACGTGGCTCCCGCACGAAGTGACCAAGCATTAACATTTGAATAAAATAATTCAATTGCAAAGTTTGCACAGATCCCCATTATTGCCATCTAATCCCAGCCCAGGCTGCAATGGGATCTGAAATTTGTGGCTGCTCATGCAAGTGCCTGTCCCTGGGCAGCTCTAACAAGCACCGGGGACTCGCTCACTCGAGGCTTTCAGCAGGGACTCCCCCGGGGGGAGCAGACACTCACCTGTCGCTCTGCCATGACGTACAGGTACCTGTGGTCCATGGAGAAGGCCATGTCCCGCAGCACCGGGCTCCCGTCCTTGAACACCGTCACCACCTCGTACTGAATCCCGCCCTGGGCAGGGCCGTCCGCCCGGATCTGCAAGGAGCACACGCGGGTCAGAGCGGGTCTCACAGCAGCCAAACCCCGCGTCTGCTTCGGGGGGTGGTGGGGCGAGGGGAGGAGGAGGAGAAGGGAGGGAAAGGAATTAATTCAAAAATCTCAGCTCCCAGCTGGAGGGGGAGCAAGGAGCCAGCAGGCAGCGCGTGGGAGCAGAGCTGGAGCAAAGGTTCCTTCTCCACTGGAGCCAATGTGATTTTCCCAATCCAGCAGAAATAATGAGAAAGTTTTGTGGTTGCAAGGTGAGCACAGGGACTGCCAGTGAGCTGTGATTGACCATCCAGGGGGAAGGAAAACTGTAAACTTTTAAGATTCTCTCTAAAATAAGCCTGAAAGGAGACCACAAAACTCTACAGACAACAGCAAAGCCAAGATACTGCAGAGGTATTTTTTAATTCTCTAGACACCTACAGAATGACACCTGGACAATCTCCATCACCTCTTCCTGCCACGGAATCCTCCTGGAGCATCATCCTTGCTTAAACCTGGAGATGCTGCTGCTGCTTTCCTGTCTGCAGGACTCAATGAGGCAAAGCCAGCCCAGCCCGTTCTGCTGGGCGAGCAGAGCTGTGACACAGCACCACAGGGCCCGTTCAGTTCGGGCTCTGAGCATCCCTCCATCCCTCCAAAACAACTCCCTGCTCCTGCAGGAGAACCAGCCCAGGCTGTGACAAACCCCATCCCTGCCAGCAGCCGCCTTCCCTTCCCAAAGTTAATAATTGATGGCCCCGGGGGCTGCGCAAGGGGACGGCAGGAGGATAAACAAACTATTTACACTGTCCTTCCCACCAGGATTTGCATATTTGGAGAGCCGCTGGATGGCAAGGCGGGGTGTGCGGGGCTGGGAGAGCCAAGGGCTCGCAGCGACAGCGCGGCCGGGCCAGGGAGCCGGGAATGGGCCAGGAATGTGCCGGGAATGGGCCGGGAATGGGCCGGGAATGTGCCGGGAATGGGCCGGGAATGGGCCGGGANTTGAAGCCATCAGCATTGGGAATGAGCTGGGAATGAGCAGGGAATGGGCCGGGAATGGGCCAGGAATGGACCGGGAATGGGCCGGGAATGGGCTGGGAATGGGCCGGGAATGGGCCAGGAATGGGCCGGGAATGGGCCAGGAATGGACCGGGAATGGGCCGGGATGCACCTGCTGCCCATGCAGGAGGGGAACACGGCCCTGGAATCACCTCTTATCTCAGAGGTGCCGTCGCTCCAGCCCGGCTGTGCTGCCCCAGCCCGGTTTGCTGCTCCATCATTCCCCGCCCGGCTGCGGAACGGAGCAAGAGGCAGCAAAACCCGAAGCCTAAACCTTTGGGAGAGGCAGGAGGGAGCACAGGAAGGGCTGGCTCTTTTTTCTGGTTCAGTCCCCAGGAGGTGAGAGAGCAGGTTGTTAAGCGTCTTAAGATCTATCTGAGAAATGAGCCACCCCCGCTGGAAATACCAGGAGATCTTCACACTCCGAGAGCAGAGACGCTCCCTGCGCCCTGCTCCGGATCAATCCTCCCCTTGGAAAGAGCCCCAGCGCCTCCTGCCATGTACAGACACGTTGGATACACACAAACACATTTATTTTCTGGATTTCTCTCTTTTCCCCTTTGCCTCCTGAGATTTCAGGGCTACAAAAGAACATCAGGTGGGAATGTGAGCGGTCTGCTGAGCACCCAGAGCCGGGCACACGCAGCCTCTGGCAGGATTCGGCTGCCAGCCCAAGCCTGCCTCAAAAGCCCTGAATTTTCAGAAAGCAAAATCCTCCAAAAGGCAGAAGGTCAAACCCTGCTTTAATTCCACCTGTGAGAATTAGGATCATCACAGTCCCCGTGAAATACCGAGAATTAGAGGCAGGCTCACACCAGTACGAGCCCAGTGCCTTACTGGGTGTTGCAGCCCGAGTCACCCACGCTGCTTTGGGAGCCACCAGCCTGCACCAGGGACACAGGGACAAAAATCACCTGAGGAATAAACAGCAGAACACGGGGCTGTCAGGGACCCACAGCCAGCTCCATGCAAACGCCTGATTAATGGCCAGACCGGAATGGAAGCGCCGGACATGAAGGATCAGCAGCCCTTGTGAAAAACAACTGTTTTCCAGAGTTCCCTCAGGGCACCAGCAGCTCGTTAAATTGAGCTTCTTTCTAGTAATGAGGTCAGACAGGGCTAATAAAGAGAGATACCGCTGGACAAGCCTGGTGCAGGCCAATTCCAACTGGGAATCGCAGCTCCGGGTTGGAGACAGCGCCGTGTGCCCCACGGCTCCTCCAGCCTGGACAAGGGCTTGGAGCCGTGCCTGGAGAGGGAGTCTGGGGACACAGCACGGGGTGTTGGGTGCTGCCTGCACCCTCCTGCCCCCCCAGAGGCCGGGGAGCAGCCCTGGGGCTCTCCTGGAGCCCTCACAGTCCGGTGGCTCAGGACACAGGACAAGGGGACAGCAGAGCCTGCTGCCCCCCTGCCCCACTGCCTGGGTGGGTGCTGAGCCCCCCAGATACCCCAGAGCCCCCTGCCCAGAGCCCAGGGCTGAGAGGCACCCACTGACACCAGGATGCTCCACTGCATCTCTTGCTCAGGGCTCGGTTTCCATGGCAACAAATGATGATGTCAGAGAAGAGCGATGATTCCTGTGGCCGAGGAAGAAGAAAGGGATCATCTCACACAGCAGGAAGCTTCTTGTTGACGTTTGAAGAGGGAAATAATTCCTCTGCCTCACGTATGGGTGCCCTCCCGGGGCCAGACAAATCCTGCCCTGTCCCTGGCACAGCGGCGTGGGACCAACCCTGCACCTCTGGGCTCACCCCGAATCCAGGGCTCATCCCGGCACAGCGATGCAGGAGAAGGGAGCCGAGGGATGGGGCCGGGCTCCAGTGGTGCTGTTTGGTTATGTCCCCTCACTCTCCCTGTCTGCCTCCTCTCCTGACACGATGATGGGCATGAGAAGGGTTCAGGAGGGAGGCACAGAGGGAAGCAGGGTCGGGGTGGGTGGAGCAGGCAGGTGTGGGGACAGGCACCTCAGTGAGCTGGAACTGGGATCAGAGGGACAGCGGAGCCCGGGAGGACACACCACAGGCTGCCACACTCGGACATGAACCAGAGGAGCTGCCCGGGCCAGATACAGCCCGTCCCTCCTGATGGATGTTTACAAATCTCTCCTGAGAAGTCCCTAATGACATAATCTGCAAATCCAAACTCATCCCTGGCTCGCGGGGCCAGCGGCAGCCCCTCGGGATGGAGCGGGATGCGCCGGGTGCAGGGAGCTGCAGCCCTGCAGAGCCGGGCTCACGCTGAGCTCTGTAATGCCCCCACAGTGCAGCTGCAGGCGTAAGCTGGGCTTTATCACCAGAGATTAGCAAAATACCACATTGTGCCACCGAGACGCCGCCGTGTAGGAGCCATTCAAGGATCTAATCTGACACACAGCCCCAGCACACCTCTTGCAGGAGAGCTCCCCCCGGGTGTTCTGCCCAGCCAGCGCCCGTGGTGGGATATCTCGGCATTCCCTCCCAGCAGGCTCCCATTAGAAGACACTGAATCTCTTTGTAGGAACTTTCCATGATTAAATTACCTGTCTGCTTTCATTACGGGTGTTTCCACGAGGCTGACTCATGATGGAATGCCTGATGCCAGAGAAAACAGCTGAATAAGTCCATGCATGAAGGGGCTGATTCCCCACCCTGGATCCTGCAGCAAGGCCACCCATTAACTCCTCCAGAGCTGCAGCTCCTCCCCACGTCTGCAGGTGCCTGGTGGGTCCCAAAGCACTTTGGGCTTCCATGTGAAAAGAGCCAGGGAGGCAATGGAGGGGCTCCCAAGATGATTCCCAGGGCCAGGAGCAGCAGGCATTGCCTGAACTTGATTATTTTTGTAATGGCAACGAGGTGTAAAGCTGGTGCCTGCGTGATGCTCCTGGTCCTGCCTCCTCTGACACCCACAGCCACCTCCAGGAGGGGAGAACCCAGAACTGGAATTGCAAATCTTTGCCTGAGATGTTTCCAAGAGCCCTTCAGGCCCTCTGTGAAATTCTGGGAGCAAAGTGCCCTTCAGACTCGCTGCTGACATCTGGACTGGACCCATTTCCAGGTCACTGCTAAACTCAGGGAAGTGGGGGCGTTTCTGTGGAACTCAGCCAACCCACCCCACATCTGGGATCTGAATTTGCTAATGCAGGTCTGCAAGGGGCCCGAGCCCCTGGCAGGACCCCTCAACATGTGCCCATCCACAGGAGGAGAAGCTCAGCCCTGGAAAAGTTTCCCTGCACGCCCCTCCTGCAGGCAGGAACACCAGGAATGGGACTGGGCTCCCTGCTCTCCATGTGGGAAGTCTCCCCCTCGGAATTCAAGTGAAACACTAATCCCATTAAGTATCTTTCCTTTAAATCATAGATGTGTCCGTGAGGAAGTTAATGACAAACCCTACATGCACATCCAATTCAAATCAGCATATCCAATTAACTCCATTACCTGCAGGCTCCCTCATCTCCCAGCCTCCTTCGCTCCTGTCACGTTTGCTTTCTGCATTTCTCCCAAATTAGGCTGGAATGGATCTGTCACAGTGGGCATCACCTTTGTCTTTGCCCCACAGCCAGCCCGGGGAAGCCTCGATGGATGGGCAGGAGCCACGGCACTGCCAGGAGAAGGGGCTGGGAGCAAAGCAGCTCCTGGAGACCGACGGATCTCTGCTCCCTGAGGGAGGAGAAAATCCATCCTTTCCCGAATTACACCCTCCACCTAAACATTAAATACACTCACTAATCACTGCTGGGGTCGCCTTTGCAAAACTCTGGGGAGGAAAACCAGTTTGGTGAAGGGTTTGTTGGAGGGAGCCCTGCTTGGGGTTGTGTTGGAGCTGAGTTTTCCTCAAGCGCTGCCTGCAGGTGCCAGGAACATTCCCTAAACTTCCACAGACGGATCTTTCTGTTCTAAAGCGCCTGAGAGGGGCCTTGAGCAGGGCAGCTGTGGCATCAGTAGTGGGTGGCAGCTCTGGCTGGGAAGGGGATGAACCGGTGGGGCCAGTGACAAGGAGCTGCTGGCTTTGTGTCACCCTCTCATCTGCCAGGACACTGCAAAGTCTGGATTTCAGGTCCCTGGCACTTTGGTGGGATCACCCCAATGCTCCCCCAGCTCCAAGAGGGACACACAGGTCCTGGTGTCACCGTTCCTCTGCCTTTTGGACTTCAAAGGGACACGAGAACAAAGCAAACCCAAGCAAACCCAGCCGCGCATCCCAGCCTCTCCCTGCTGCTGGGCACGGAGCACACAGAGCATCCAGGCAGGGACAAAGCCACGACCTCCTTTCTCTGCTTGTGTTTTCCAACTCTAATCCCCTTTCTTGGAGAGCTTCTCTTCCTCCATCCCCTCCCTGAACTTCAGGAAAGCTCCAGGTGCAAGGGGACAAACCTCTGTCCCCGTCTCGCTTGGATCCCGCCTTTCCCGATGGATTAAACTGCCCTCGGCTCAGACAATTCCTCCCCTGCAGGATCTGCAGGCTCTCCTGGCTGTGCAGCTGGGTGCCTGGGCTTGTTCCTTGGGCAGGGATGGGCAGAGGGGAGCAGGTGCCGGGGGCAGGTCCGGGCACTCGCAGGTGCCAGGGGCAGCCCCTGGGCAGGGGGAGGCAGGGGGGGCTCCGGCCGCGGCGTGTTCTGCTGAGCCCCCGTGCCCCGCGTTCCTCGCAGCTCCGAGGGCTCGGTGAAGGCAATGCCGGTGGCAGAAGGGTCTCTGTGTATCTGCCTGACACCCCCCCGTGCTCTCTGCTCGGGGGGTGTCAGCTCAGCGCGCAAAGGCGCAGCCCCGGAGGCAGCGGCAGCGCCGGGCTCATGGGGGGCACCGGGAGCCCCCCGGGCTGGCAGCGGCTCCGCGGGGAGCGGGGCTGTGTCTGCAGCACCCACACAGGCTGGTGAGCAGCAAACAGCAAACAAACAAACAAACAAACAAACAAACCCGAATTAACTCGCTCCTCCCGCGGCTCCAGCGCCGGGGTGGGTGCTGGTGATGGTTCCTCCAGGGAAGGCTCCCCGCCTGTGACAAGTGGCTGCAGCCTGCCCAGGCTGAAACAGAGACCTGAGCACTCGATCTTGGCGTTTCAGAGGGTGAGCTCACCTCCAGGGAAGGCCAGAGAGGTTTTGAAACACAAAACAAGTTAAACCCCATGGTTCTTTCCCTGTTAAAGCTCAAACCACACTCAACAGGCTGTTGCACCAAACAAATTCTGCATGCCCCATCCCTGGAGGTGTCCAAGGCCAGGTTGGACAGGGCTTGGAGCACCCTGGGACAGTGGGAGGTGTCCCTGCCCATGGAACAAGATGAGCTTTAAGGTCCCTCCAGCCCAAACCGTTCTGTGAGCCCATGATCTGGGTCAACAGCCCCTCTGTCCCCTGGCCAAGGACACCCAGCAGCCACGCCAAGGTCAGGGAGCAGTTCTGGGGTGCACCCACAATGTTGGATCTGCCAGGAGAAGAGATTCCGTGAACATTTCTTCCATGAACACAGTTCTTCCCATTCCCACGAGGAAAGAGACCAGGAGAAGGATCCCTTGCTGCCTTCCTGCGGGGTTCTGGAGGGGAAGGGGCCGATTGCTGGGGAGAAGCAGCAGCTCAGACACCCTGACAGGACAAACCCTTAAGAGGAACTGCCACTGAAGAGGTTCTTTCCTTCTCCACGCCTTTATTTCCCTCTCCCATCCTTCTGCTCCCTCCACCCTTGTGCAGATCCGATGCTGCAGGATGGAGCAGGGAGGATGGCAGAGGCACCACGCAGAGCCTAATCAGCAGCCCCGTGTCTTTAATTTATTACTGCGTGAGAGGCTCGTTTAGAACAAAGCTGCCAGTTCGGGAGATCACTCCTTGAAAAGACTTTTTATTTGAAAAGCTGTCAGCTCACACCTTGTCACAGCCCCACTTGCAGCAGCAGAACTTTAATAACATGCCACCTCATGCAAATGAGCTGCTAATTAATTAAGTAGTATTCTTCCGGGGATGGATTCATTAGAATCAAATTTGGGCTGGCGAGGTTGGATTGCTTTGGATGGTGCTTTAAATCAGCAGCATTGTCTTTTCCTGGAGGCCCAGCTCTCCCTCACATGCAGAGGGAAGCTCCTTCCCATTCTGTGCCCTCAGGAAGGCTCTGCACACCCCGGTGCTGGAACCAACCACTGCATGGCACAGACCAGCCCTAAATCAGCTAAAAACAGCAGAGAAAATGACGTGAGAGGTGCCCAAAAGATTGTCTTCTGTAGTACTGAGGAAACGCAGTGCAGGAGAGGGCTCAAGACAAAAGCAGGAGGTGGAGAGCAATAATCTGGGGGGCTCCAGGGATCAGGGAAGGCTGAGAAGGAGCAGGGCTGCCTTTTGTGAAGCACTTGTTGCAAAGAGGCAACTGCTGGGGGTGCAGGGCCAGCAGCCTTGCACCTGCCAGCAGCATCAAATACAACCCTGAGAAGGTGGGAACGCTCAGGGTCCTGGGGATTTCCCGCCCAGAAGGAGAAGAGCTCAGGGCACAAACCCTGTCCCCTTCTAATCCATCCCCTCAGGAAGAGCCCCAGTGAGCAGTGCTGCCCTTTGCCCTGTTCAGCCCCTTCTCCCTTTACTCTCCTGTTTGATTTTTGAGGAGGTGTCTCGGTGCTTCTCTGCGAGCTGGGAATCGCTGTTAGCAGCCCTGCTCCGCTCCAGGCTTTTCCTTTTGGCACTGAGCAAGGAATCCATCAAAGGGATGGAGCTCTGGCCTCCCAGAGGCAGGAACGAGGTGGGTGTTGCTGTGCCACAGCTCTGCACGCCGACCCCTCTGCTCCTCAGCCTCCCCCTGCCCCAGCCCTGCTCCTCCTGCTCTGTGCAGTTCAATCCAGCTCCTTCCCTTCCAGCTGGGAGGCAAATGAAAGCACAGGCGAGGACAGCTCCAGGAGCAGGCAGAGAGGGGTTTTTATTCCTAAAGCATTCTGTTCTCCACGGCCCCAGCAGCCTTGAGCAGGGATGCAGGGTTAGCTGGGGGCCCTGGGCGTGCAGGGGACACACCCCAGGCTGCCCTTCAGCCCTCCGGGTGCCACAAACCCTGGCTCATTCCCTGCCTTTTCCCACTCTGTGCCCTCGTTCTCCCCTTCACCCTGACCCAAAGCTGGGCTCGGTGTCAGCAGGCACCCAAAGGGACCCAGGAGCCAGGACAGAAATCCACAACTCCCTGTCCCTGCCTGCAGGACACAATCAGGGATGGAGGGAGCTGTGAGCGGCATTTGGGGAGTGAATAACAGCCCAAGTGAAGGAAAACAGGGCTGAGTGCTGAGCCTCAGCCTCTGTGATTGACAGAAAACATGAGAGGAAGCCCAGCGCTGGTGTTGTCCTGGTGTTATTTAGGGCGAGGGAGGTGCCAGGTATCTGCTTGTCACAAACCATTTGCAGCTCTTGCCCAAAGCCCCCAAAATAGCCCTGCATCTGTGTTATCTGTCCACACCTCACCTGTGCCCTTCCAGCTGAATAATCCTGCACAGCTCCGTGTCAGGCTCTCTCTCCCCACCAACATCCTCCTCCAGCACTGCATTTCACAGCTGAAGGGATTGGTCGTGCTTAGTTTGCTTTGTTGACCTTGAGTGGCCACGTAAAATGGCATCAAAAGCCACTTAGACAAGACTGCCTAATGTGAAGTTTGCTCTAAACGAGCTTCACTGAGTCGTGATTGTCCCCAAGGAGGGAAAAAATGAAATGACTGTCAAGAATTGCCACACAAAAACCCTGTTTCTCCAAAGCCACGGCTTCCAGCTGATCAGGTGGGAGCCACAGAGTTCCTCAGGAAATATTATTCTCTTTCCTTTCCGAAAACATCATGTAAGTAATACGTTTCAAATGGCTTCGATTTCCTGCCCAGCACCTCCCGGGAATGCTGGAACATGAGCCAAACTCTGAGGCGCCGAAGGCCAAAACCCAGAAGGAAATAGGAGAATCAAAATTTTATTGTCTTTGGGGTTTATAAACCTGTGGGTAAATCCTGCCCGGCGGCTCTGCGCCGCTCTAGGTCAGGCAGGAGCCACCAGGTGAGCAAGGAGGCCGTGCATAATTTTGGTTTCACTTGTGCATGCAGAGCCAGTCGTGTTACTGATCAGATCTAACCTTGCTCGGGCAAAGGATGTGAGAAAATTACAGAGCGCTCAGCTTCGCCCAAATCCCGGGGAATGAGGCTGTCCCACGTCGCTGCTGCTCCCCCAGCTCACCCCAGCGCCCAGCAGCACGCAGAGCTGCGGGTGGGGATGGGATTTCCTGGCTGAGGAGCGGCCCAGGGTCTCACAGAGGGCTCAGTGTCCCTCCCCAGCCCGTCCCTGACCGCGCTGCCCGGGCAGGGGCCGGCGTTGGCCCTGCAGCGAGGTCGTGTGAGGACAGAGAGCCCCGGCCGAGCTGGCACTGCCCCACGGCTCCCCTCAGCTCTCCCCTGCCCCTGCAGCCGGGCTCGGAGCAGGGACAGGCTCCGTGCTTGGGGCTTCTTCGTCATCTCTGGGCACACAGGAGCTGCAGCAAATGTGTCTCCTGCAGGACCAACAGGGCTGGCTGGGGCCCAGGGACATTTGCTGGTACATTCCCCATCCTGGAAGTATTAAAGGCTCCTGATGGGAGGCTCTACAGCAGAAATCCATGGGGCTGCATCTGTCCTTGCACTTCCCTATCTGCTCATTCATGTCCCAGTCTCCATCAGACAGAGGTTCGAGGTAGCTCAGGTTCCCAGCGGGTGAGGAAAGCTCCTCCTGCCCCTCTGAGCTGCTTCCCCAGTGCTATTCTGGGGCAGATCAGTGATAAAAATAAAAATAAAAAGGAAAATCTCTTCCATCTCTGCACTGTAACTCCCTAAGCCTTTGGCACATGCCCTTTCCAGCATCTCAGAATTAATCAGCAGATAAGCAGATGAGCTGGCTCTGAATAATCTGTGTATGCAGCTCATGGAACGCTGCTCAGCACAGCCTGGAACGCAGCAGGATTTGCTGGGCTGGGCTCAGAGCACACGTCTGTCCCTGTCCCTCTGTCCCTGTCCATCCCTGGCCTGGGAGTGCTGGAGCTGCAGCTGCCCAGGGCTGGGCCAGCACACACTGCCCTGCTCTGTGTCAGGCCAGGGAGGGAGGGTGCATGGAGCAGCTTGCTGGGCCTCAAACACCCAAATTCAGAGTATAATTTCAAATTCAGCTGGGGAAGGAGAGGAATCTGCAGAGGCCTGCTGCTCTGTCTGTGCCTCGGAACCGGCCAGGACCCAGGACTGGGTCTAACACTTGAAGCACTCTGAAATTCCCTGCAGAGCAGCCCCAGCCCTGTCCTGTCCTGGCAGAACCACCAGTGGACACAGAGCTTCCCTCTTCACCCCATTCACGGGGAAAACACGTCACAAAGAGGTGATGCTGTCCCTGGTGGCAATCACAGGGTCACAGCTGATGCCACAGCTCTTCCTTGGAGGCCACGGATGCCACTGGCACAGGGACACAAGGGCAGCTGCAGCAACAACACGGGGTGACCCAGGCAAAGCACACCAGCAGCGTCAGACACCCCCAGACGGGGAGGAGCGAGGGGAAAAGGGGCTGTGGCTGCAGGACTGGAGCTGAAAATGGGTTTGGAACACACAAGCAGCACATCTGAGAGCCTGAACGCCCCGGGACACAGCAGCCTGAGCCTGGCTTCGGGCTGACAGGGTTTGCCTGCAGCTCTTGAGCAGAGGAGGAGGTGGAACAGAGCTGCCCCAGAGCTGTCACACCCCACAGGAGGGGACGGAGGCGGCTCTTCCCCAGCAGCCAGCACAGCTCAGCCCTGCTCGAGCCCGGCGCCGGCAGCGGGAGATGGGTCCGGGCTGGGGCGCAGGGATGGCAGAGACAAAGCCCCGGCACATTCCTGCTCTCGCTTCCATAATTGACCTGTAGATAAACACATGGCTTCCGCCTTAATCCCCTGCAGCCCCATGAACATCAGCCGCGCTAAATTTTTCATGTAATTAAGAGAAAAACCCTAATCCAGTGTAATTAGCTCCCTGATTGCCAGCGTCAGGCGGCAAAGCGGTGTTTGAACAGCAATTCAGGTCTAGCTGGTTAGGCAAACACTGCGTGTGTGGTGCAGTAATTCAACACTGGAACAACTCCCCCTGTGCTGTCCTCACAGGCCGCTTCCCTAAACAGCTCTAAGAGCTTTCGCTGCTGCAAGAGGCCTCATCTCCCCCAAACTGCTGTTCCACCGAGCTCCAGTTACAGCCCCGAGGGGCTGGGCATGAAACAAGGCCAGCAGTTCACCCAGAACCCCTGCCCTGCTGGTGTCGGAGTGGTGCCCCCACCCCATCTGCATCCGGCAGTGATCACACCGAGATTTCAGGGCAGCACCACCCCTGCCTGCCTAAATTCAGCATCTGAGAGTCACAACTGAGACCCTGATGGAGAAACAGTCTCCTCGTGAGGGATGCTCAGCACCAACACCACAGCCAGAGCTGGAGGCGACCACACCTACGAGGGGTTTGGTGGTGCGGATCAGAATTTATCCCAGCTACCGAGCCCTTATGGTTTGCAGAGATATTTTTCTCTTTCATTCATATACATGAAGGCAAAATTTTAGGAGTGAAATGTTCGAAATTTGGGAAGGGGAAGCAGATGGGAGAGGAACAGAGAACGTGGATGTGTGTGCCAACGGGGAGGCAGAGAAACCAAGAAAGCACAGAGAGAAGACACCTTCACTTAACCATTTCATCCATCCCCAGCAACAAGGAGCTGAGCTGCTGAAGCCACTGTCAAACATCTCTGTTTTCTTTCTAAAATTCACCTGTGATAGCAGCTACAGGCACGTCCAGCTCTCAAAAGTCACCCCTTCATCTTCACAGTTAACACCAGTCTCCTGAAATACAGGTTTAAAAGCGATATTACTGTAGGAGTATTTGCCGGAGTGTCTCAAGGAGGATTTCACTCCTCATCCTGGGCAGCGCCACAAAGGGTTTGGCTGCTTTTGGAAAAAGGTCTTGGTCCCTGTTCTGCCAGTTTTGGTTGCTGCTGCTGTAGAGGCCGAGTTTCTGTGCCTGGGGGAGTGCAGAGCCCCCCAGAACCAGCCCCCCTCGTGTGAGGAGCGAGCCCAGAACCATCACACAGCCCCGGCCTCGCAGCCTGAGTCCCGACAGAGCACTGGCTCCGTGCTGGGGCAGGGCAGGGCAGCCCTGGGCGCTCGAGCAGCTCCATCTCCCAGCTCTGGCAGAGCCCACGGGCTGTGCCCGGCTCCCCCGTTGGGCTCCAGGCTCTGCTCCCCAGCCCTGCTCCTCCGTCCCCTCCTCGTCCCTCCACCCCAGGAGCGGAGCAGCAGCGAGCAGAGCAGGCTGCGCCTTTGTAGCAAAGCCAGGCAGATTTCTTCAGACAAAAAGGAGCAAAAATTTATCAATTCAAAGCTTCTTTTAAAGAGAAGCCCCTGAGGAGAGTGAGCCCAGATGCTGCTTGCCTGGCTAAGCCAACCCCTGCTCCTGCCTCCCTTTGGACACGGGCTGCTTTCCGTGGCCAGCACTGGGGTGAACCAGGCTGGGAGCAGAGCCTCCTGGCTGCATGGCAGCACATCAAGATGGATTTCAGCAGCAGCAGCAGGGATCTGGCACCGTTTGGTGCTCTGCCATCACTCCCTTTGCATGGAAACAGCGCTTCCAGCCAAAATCCAGCCTCGTCCCTCAAAGCCTCCCAAGGAGCCACACAGAGCCCACCCCGCAGCTCCTGGGGACTGTGCTGCAAAGGCAGTGCTAGAATTCCGAGTGTCCCCGAAGCTGCAGGCACATCCCAAATGGCATTTCCAGCCCCCAGGCAGGCGCTGTGCTCTCCCCTTGCCTCTCTGACCAGGGACAGGGACCCTCTGGCTGCTGCATTCCAGACAGGAGACCCCATTTGCACCCTGGGGCTGTCAGTGGATGGGGTTTTTCTGCCTCCCAGGAATTATTGCAGCTTTCAGGCAGCTTTGGGGACGTTCTTCCTGCCCACACCCCCAGTGTCGATGCCACCGACACGTGTCTGTGCTGGCTGCTCCGCGGTGTCTTTGCCTCAAACCCAGCACAAACTCCTCTCTCCATCTCCCGTGCCTGCCCAAAGCCAGGCATCCCAAGGCTCCATGGGGAGCTGTGAGGTGATGAAAGGAGCTGGAGGCAGCTCTGTAGGGGCTGGATGCCTTTTGTTCTCTTTTCCCCATTTCACATCCATCAATGCACAACTGGGAGCGCAGCCCCAGACTGGTCAGACTGGGAGCTGGGGCTGCACTGGGGATGTGCAGCAGCATCCCAGAGATGTCTGCTGCCAGTTCTCAGGTGACAAAGCTGCAGCAAAGCCACAGCTCAGGGACCTGGGTGTGCTCTCAGCCTCTCTCTTGCCAGGGGATGGTGGAAGCAGCTCCAGCCAGACCCAGGAATCTCGGGAGTCTCGGCATCCACGTTAATGAGCACTGGCAGGAGATTTGCAGCCAGTCAGGGAGAGGTGTCAGGGGTGCTGAAAGGGGCAGAGAGAGGTGTTGGGAGGAAAGGGAGCTGCTCACATTCACCTCCAGACAGCTTTGAAGTGACCTTAGAGACACCAGCGGGGCCTGGGGCTGCCTTTCTCCACCCCCCACCCCAGACGCTGGAGTTCTGACAAGGGGAGTTGTTTGAATTGCTCGCACTAAAACCAGACCAGGTATCAAATGTTCCTAAAGCTTTTAAAGTAAGAGGTATAAACTGAGCCAAGGCTCTGAACTGATATGGAAAGTTACCTTCCAGGACAGCTTTTCCCAGTGAGGGAGTGCTGGCAGCCACAGCAGCCTCTGTGCACGAGGCCACTGCTCATTGTCAGAGGAGCTGAGCTCCCTCTTGCCTTTCTCCTCCCATTGCTCCAGAACCAGCACAGCCTCCCCTCCACACCCACACATCTGCAGAGTGCAATCTGCTACTGATCCCAGGCCTCATGTTTTGTCACTGTCACGATCTACTGGTTGTGTCACGGTTTGCACTCGGCTGTGAAGAAATCTCGCCGTGACCTAAAACCACGAGACTCCAATTTTCCCAGTGCTGGAGGCCTCTGGCCTGGCCATTCCAACCCACAAGGTATTTCCCTGTCTCTTGCTGCAGTTTGTGCTTCCAGAGCCTGGCTGGGAGCCGGGTCCTGCTCTGAGCATCTGGAGCACTGTGGTTTGTGCCTTCACCAAAGGGCTGAGGCAGCCGCCAAAGCCCCTGCTCCCGAGAGGCCCCGTGCCTTGAAAATTCATTCTAAAGCAGCTTCAAACCCTCCAGTTTTCATTATTAATATGACTCCTTTCATCAGAGTCCACTCATCTTTCTGCTTTCTATTTCTGTCTCTCCCCTTTCATTGTTTCCCCGGCGCTTCCATGGGAATGGCACCGAAACCCCGACCCGGCGGCCGCGGCAGCGCCCGCTCCCTTCCAGCAGCAGGAGTTTGTTCCATCAAAGCTTCCTCCTCGAATCAATGGTTTGTTGTGGTTTGGTTTTTTTTTCCCCCCTTCATTTTAATTCCATCTGTATTTAATCCCAGACAAACACAAACAACAACCTCAGCTCCCTAAGGCCATTGCTCTCTAAATCAGTTACAGCCAACTCCAATTAGCAGGCAGGCAACACGAGCAGCTCCGTACGCTCCTGGATCTTTGGGAACGAGCCAGCCCAGAAGGTCCTTTTCCCCAGACTGTCCCTTTTTTCCTTCTGAAGGACTTGCACCATCATTAGAGTCACAGGCTCTGCAAGATAAAACACCCTCCCCTTTGCTTCTGCCACCGCGGGGAAGATGTTCCGCGGCCTCATTAATGCTGTTTGTGGTTCTGCGCTCCCGCACCTGAGTCTACCTGCAGGCTTTGATTTATAAGAGGATCCCAAAGGCTCCACAAGTGCTGAAGAGAGACTTTATTGGTCACTTTGGCTTCCCTCTTAGCCTGCACTTGAAACAGCTCCTTAACAGCCTCTCCAAGCAGGGCTGAGGAGAGGCAGCAGTGCCAGCTCCTGCCAGGCACAAACCTGTCCCTTCTCAGGCCGTGAGAGGATCTCCCAGAGATACCCTGGAGAACCCTCTCCCTTTCTCAGGCCATGACAGCATCTCTTGGAATTACCCTGGGGTAACCCACCAGCCCTCAGAGGAACTCAGCACATTCAACAGGAGCAGCTCATGGAGGTATTTGGTTGAACCTGACTGTGAGGTTTTTTTCCCAATATCCGCTCTCTCCCTGGCAAGGGCCGCTGTGGCAGTGAGGGTGTGCCCTGGCCACGCCAGGGCAGCCAAGGATGGCCGGGCAGGGTCCGTCTGGAGACGCCGCCGGGTTTCTCCGTCTTTGCCACCGGCTGGCAGGGAATGCGCGGAGCCAGATCCGGCTCTGCTGGGCTTCAGCTCAGCATGCTGCCAGCAGCTGTCAAAGGGACAGACGGGGATGGGAGAGGAAATCACTTGCATTGCTGCAAACCCCTTCTCCAGCCATGTTTCCCCAGCCCAGTGTCCAGGCTCGCTCTGCACCGACAATCCCGTGACTTCCCCGCTCCTCTCCCGCTGCACGTCCACACCTCCCCGGCAGCCAGGAAAAGGATTTCCCCCATTCACGCCTCTCCCCACCACGCAGGGATATCAGGCAGAGCAGTGTGTGCAGGCAGACAGATTTATCCACCTGCCCTACCTGGCAAAACTGATTGGGTTTGACAGACGTGCCGGCGCATTAACGACCAGTTTAGCATGGAAACGAGCGGAGCTGTGCTCCTCACACGTGTTAGGAGGAGAAGTTTATCTAAAGCATATTTTATGGCTGTGCAGAAGGTATTAGATCAGCAGCCTCAAGAAAAACCAGTACAGGCTCCTTCCCTAACAAATGCACAAAAATCTTTAAAATCAAATAAAACAAAGCCTCCCCCGAACCAAGCGCGACACGTTTTACAAACCAAATTCTTTGCTGCTGAGGTGACTTCAGCTCTTGGGTGAGGTCAAAAGAGATCACCAGGAAGGAGAAAGGGGTGAAAAGTCCCCCGTCCAGCCCCACACAACCCATCTCTGTGGATCAGTCATTCCCAGGACCTGCCTTCCCCCTCCAAGCAGGCGATTTAAGTCCCATTACTTTAGAGAGTTCTTGAGACAGAGCAGCATTAATGGGCTCCACTGTCTGCAAAGTGCTTGTGCTTAGACACCCGCAAAGCTGAGCAAGAGAGGCACCAGGCTAAAAAATGTTCCCTCTCAAGCAAAACAGACTCGCACTTGGATTGCACAGAAATTAAAGCAACAAAAGGTCTCTGAAGCCAATTGCCATCTAACTGAGAAACAGGCTCGTCACTTTGTACGCCCATCTGGCAAGGACATACTTTCCATTTCAGCAAGTGCGAGAATGGGTGGACAGTGAGGGAAATGTGAAAACAGCAAAGAAAGGAGAAGAATGCAAACCTGCGGGACAACACTGCTGCCCTGTTATGAATACTGTACTCTATTCATATGAAAATCCATACGGCTGCTACTGTTGCATGCACTCTTCTTACACAGCATGAAATTAAAATTCCTCCTCAGTCTCACATTGCCAGCACTACAGAGCAGCTCCAGAGCAGGCGAGCAGACAATTTATCCTTTGGCTTCCTCAGACGGGCTTGTGCTGGGATTGGAAGCCAGTGGGGTGAGGGAGACGAGTCTATTGCCCACGGTGACAAATTCTGCTTCCCAAACAAATCCCAGAGAAATATTGCTGGCCTGGAGTGTGGCTGGTGGTGCTCCTTTCCCAGTGCAGCTTCACATGCGTAATTCCCCCCAGGCCCCCCTGCCACTTTCCTTCTTATCTTCCCAGAACAAACTCAACGTGCAGGCTAATTTCAAGGAGTGTTTCACCCAGAGTCCAGCCAAATGTCAGTGGATCTGCTGGAAATGCAAATTGAGACAATCATGCAAAAGAGGAGGGCTTATGGATTGTGCGGGAGGGCAAGGGAAGGCAAATGAAAGCTGACAGGGAGAGGGAGCGGGAACAAATCTCCCGTCTCCAGTTGTTGATCATTTGCACAAACGCCCAGCGAGCAGCAAAGACAGATTCCCAAAAATGCCCAAATCCCATTGATTATCTCTGCTAAATCGCCTGTGTGCCTCCAAACCCCACCTATCTCCAAGCTCCTAAATCAGCATTTCACTCCCACCATTCCCACCCACTCCTCGGGGTGTAAATGACAGGGAAGAGACGAAGAAGGGATCTGGAGCAGAACTGGGGAGCCTGGGAGGGTTTTTTTTGTGGTTTCCCAAATTCCAAAGAGCCATTGAGTTGTCAAAAGCAATTGCAGCTCTCACAGAAAGGGTTTTATTTTGTGCTTTTGAGAAGGTCGGGATAACTGTGAGATCATCCGGGGACAAAGTGGGGGGGAGATGCTGGAGACGGGAACTCGATCAGCTCAAACCCAGCCACAAGAATTTTTCAGATACAAGCAAATTTGTTCGAAGGTTTGCTCGTTATGTATGCAAAGGAGCAGCAAGCAGGGGGACAGGATCTATACTCTGTGCTGCAACATGATATGGAATTAATCCCCTCAGGTTACAAAATTCCTCATAACTTGCGAGGGGGACGGTATCTGCTGTGTTACATTTTATCACACTTTCTGTCAAAATATCCCCGGCAGGGAGCCTTTTTGGAGATGCAATCAGCACCAAAGCCTTGTTTGGGGAGGAGGATTTGAACTAAACAGCAGCAAACTCCAATGTGTTCCTTGGGAGAGCTGTGGAGAGAAACCCCTTGGAGCGGGGTTAGTGGGGCCTGGCCTTCTTAAATCACCTCATTTTATGGCTTTGCCCGGCCCCATAGGGAGCAGAGAGGCTCTCAAGTTCTATTAACAGCCCTACTAATCCAGGCTGGCTGCTTCAGCCTGCCCCGAGCCCCCCAGGGACCACCAAACACTTCACAAAAGCAGCCCAGGAGAAGTTTGCCACCTCCCAGGTGACGCGGGGCAACGCGCATGCTTCACGCCCCGACTCCCAGCCCCCAAATCGCCGTCACCCCGTGGAGCAGAGCAAAGTGAGCGAGGGCTGAGCTGCCCGTGGCACTCGGGGTGGGGACACCGGGCTCCTCCAGCGCTGGCCTCTCTGAGTGCTCACGCTTGGCCGGGCCCCGCACTTTTGTGAGGCGCTCCGGTGTTTTTGGCAGCCACTGAACTGGAAGGAAAAGGGTCTGATTATCTCCTCCAGCACCTCAGTGGTGACCCAGACCACTGACCCCTTTCCTGTCACTCTACATTTGTTCTGGATGTTTTACACAGCGAGGGGGCAAAGCCTTCACAATTGATCGAGGCTGCATCCAAAGGCTCCGTGGCTGCCACGTGATTTCGGCTCTGTCTCTTGCTCAGGGGCTCTTGATCTGCCTGTCCACCTTAGAGGAGAGAGCTGGGGGGCAAAGTTGGGGTCAGGACCTCCAGCACAGGCTGGGCAGTTCTCATTCACACAAAGGCTTCTCCATGTCCAGTGTCTGCCCAAAGGCCAGATAACACAGCCTCCGTTTATGCCAAAGTCGTCTTTGCCACACATCAGAGAACCCAGAGAGGTTTGGCTTGGAAGGGACCCTAAAGCCCATCTCATTCCACCCCTGCCATGGTGGGGGACCATTCCTCTGTCCCAGGTTACCCAGAGCCCCATCCAGCCTGGCCTCGAACACTTGCAGGGATGCGGAGCCCAGATGTTGACACTGCCCCAAGACTAAAACAACTGCGCTGGGTTTGTGCTACCTGAGCACCGAACACATCCCCAAAACCGCTCGCTGCTGTTGTGTGACACCAGCCCTGACTCACAGCCCGGCCTGCAGCTTCAGGGCAAAGCTCTCTGCAGCATCCAGCAGGCATCCAAATCCCCCAAAGTTTCTCAGCCCTGCCTGATGCGAGCAGAGGTTTTGCCAGCCCTTCCACGCTGAGCTGTGCTCAGCTCCAGCTGAGCCTGGCGTGAGCAGATTGTGTGAAAGATGAAAAATAGCCATCTGGATTCCTGCAGTGGAGACAGCCAGGAAAGTTTCTGGGGAAGGCACCATTCTGTGGGAATCTGCAGAGCCGTCCCTGCAGCAGCAGCTGCGGTGCCAGAGGAGCACGGGGGGCTGCGCAGGGCTCTGGACTGGGACACAAAGCCTGTGCCCAGAGCCACTGGCTCCAGGCCAGTCCAGACTGGGAGAGGCTGCTGCTCTGACAGAGGTTTGGCACTCGGTGTGGCTTTGGGGTGGGTTCATGTTAAAGACCTTTGGCCACGAGCCAAGGACACAGGGCTTGTCAGGGGTGGGGAGGGGACCGTGACAGCCTTCCCCTGAAACAGGAGAGAACCTGGGGGCTGTGACCTCCTAACCCAGCTCCAGGAATCTTGGTACAGCCTCGGGCACGTCCCTGTGTCCTCCTGTCCAGCTGTGAAATGGACGTAAAGTTTACCCTCATTCCCCTCCCAGCATCTGCTCTCGGGGATTGTGGGCAGGGAACACCAGCACGGTGGTTCCCTGCTCTCACCAGCACAGACAGGATTTGCTCTGTGTTACTGCAGGATCAATAAATAATGCCCAGGGCCCTGCTGATATCCCAGCAAAAAGCTTGAGCAGAAAGAGGCAAAAGGAAGCAAAAGGAAGAGGAGCTCGCACAGGCGCTCCTTCTACTCCAGTAAAAGTGCAGCTCCTGGTGCTGAACGCGTCTTAAAAGGAAAGTGGGACTGGCCAGGCCCTGACGTCTCTTCCAAGAAGTTGTGGAGCAGTTGGGAGATGCAGGGAGATGCAGCTTTAAAGCCAGGAAGGGCAATCCCATAAAAGCCAAGGGAGCAGGAAGCACGGCGGAGCCGGAGAGCAGCTCCCGGTGATCCCCCAGGTGCTGTTCCAGCAGGATGGGGACACGGTGGTGGCACAGGGTCCCCACGGATGCAGGGACCGGGACCCACCCGCTGCCTCCCACGCTGCTGGCACAGCCAGGATCCAGCCCCTCTTTAATAAGTTCATCAAAGCATTTTTAAATGAGCTGCGGTGCCCTTGGTGCTGCCCCGCTGGCACCCCTGGGAGCGGCTGGAGCGGGCCTGGCGGCTGGGGTGTAATTAAATACCGGCTCATGTACCCTGTGCAGTGCCCGTGTTTGCTCCTGTTAACTGGGATGTGAGGGGAAGCGTCTCTCAGCAGAACCCTACGTGCTCCCACGCTGATTTCCCTCCAAGATTCAGGCAGCCAAATCCCATCTTCCCGCCCCACCTTCCTCTCCCGTTCCTTCTCCCAGGAAAAGGCGCTGCCTGGCCTCCCATTCCGCCACCTCCTGCTCCAGTCGGCTCCCCTCGGATGGGGCACCACCACCACCTCCTCCCAGGAGTGTCCCTGGGTCACACAGCCCTTTCTCCCACCCCATCCCTGCCCTGCTCCCAGCCCTCTCCCGGGAGCAGCCCGGGCTCTGTGCGTGCACAGCCACCCGTCCTTGCCATGATAGGTGCAATTTTGAGCAATTTCCCTGCCAGTCTCTCTGCAATCTCGTGCAATCTCCCCCCAAAGGGGATCAGAGATCCCACGGTGCCGTAAAGAATGCAAATCACATCCCCCCACGGCTCTGAATAATGCAGAGGAGAGCAGCCAGCAAAATCCAGGCAGGTGGGTGTCTGCCTGCTCCTCTTTGGGGATCCTCCACCTTAGCTCAGACACACAAAGAGCTTCAGCAGTGGCTGGGCAAGGGAAATCATTTCTTTGGACCCTTCCAACTGGCAGCTTCCATGGTTAAAGGTGCTGGGGACCAGTCCAAAGGTGCCCAAAGATGGGGTTTTGTGTTCAAACGGTGCCACCAGAGCTGGGGTGGTGACTCTGAGAGCTCACACAGCCCTCAGCAGAGCAGGCCTGGGCTCAGAGGGGGTGCCCGAAGATTGGGAATACAGAGGGAAGTCTCTGCACCTCACCTGGTGATGCCTCCCTGCTCCCACCACCGCCAGCAGCACCAGCTTCCCTGTTCCACGTCCCAGGAATCTGCTTCACCTGGAGCAGCCGAGCCAAGGGGCCTCTCGGGGGGGTGGAGGCGCAGGAGGTGAAACACATTCTGCTCCCTCCAGCTGAACTCCAGCACAGCAAGCCCATGCACTAAAAATACCCACTCCTCACAGCCCAAACCACAGCTGCCTAACAGGCCAGTTGGCAATTCCAGCAGAGCATTACAGCTCCAACGCTCCCAGGCCCTTCATTTTAAGGGGGAGTTGAAATTCCTGGCTCTGGCAGATGCCCCTGGATGCTCCAGTTCTCACCCCAAGCCCTCAGACCTGTGGGTGGGACATGGAGCTGAACCCACTCCTGAATTTAATGTTTCAAACCTCACGTCTACCCACCAGCACAAAGTCTCCAGCACTGAGCAGCACCACCAGGAGAAGCAAGAAATGGAAAATCCAAATGCATGGGGGCCCAGAAATGAGGAGGGAGGGAGCAATGAAATGTTTTTACTTTGTTATCCTAACGGGATGTGAATTGGGAGAAAGTTCCCAGAGGGCATAGAAAACTTCTGCCAGCTCCATTTTCCTTTCAGAAACCCCAGCCAGGCTGCCAGAGCCCTCCAGATTAAACAGGGATTTGCTCATTCTGGGATTTTGCTGTAATCCAAACCACAATTCCCTGATAAGCTGTTACCACGTTTGTGAACCGACGTGTCCCAGATGCTTGGGCTGCCAGAGCAGCCACAAACCAATTCCTCCTGGGAACGGTGGCCAGCTCCCAGTGCTGCCAGTCTCCCTTTCACAGGCAAAGCCAGCAGGAGCAGCACGGCCAGGTGGGAGCCCGGCAGCCCTGGGGTGTCTGTCACGTCCCACCTTTGCAATATTTATCTGCCTGGCACAGGGAGCCCATGAGTGCCTGCACTGCCAGGGGCACGCACAGGGACAGACAGGCAGGGCCGATGGGGGAAGGCTGATTTGGGAGAGCAATCCTCCAAAAAACACAGGAGCTGCAGAGCTAGCAAGCTCTGCTTTTCTAAAAATCACTTCTTACCGTTGGAGAAAAACTCCTTCAAAGTTTTGGCATCCGATCCCCTTTAAGAACCTCCTTCGCCAGAGCAGCGCTCAGCCAAAAAGCCACGGTTTTTTGGGAACTGCGTTCCCAAGAGGCATTTCCAGCTGCTCCCAGGGCTCAGGGGAGCAGCGTGGGGCAGCCCCTGTGAGCACAGAGCCTGAGCCTTGACCCTGCACTGCCACAGAGCAGAGGAGCCCAGAGCAGGGACGTGATGAGCACACGGCACAGGAGGAGCCTCCTGGGCACTGACATTCGGATCTACCTGCAGAGAACTGAGCTGGACTAACATTGAGTCAAAGTAGGCAAAAATCAGTGGGAGGGATTATTTTCCAGCGCTGATGGGAAATGGACTTTGTTGTTTAGACGGGAGCAAGGGAAAGCAGGTCCCTCTCCCCTCCCCAGGGCACTGCGGTGGTTTGGAGCTCACCCCAGCCCGGTGGGACACGGCAGTGACCATCCCGTGCTGTCCCACACCAACAGCAAAACTGTCCCCAGCACCACAGGGCTGCCAAATGCCCCCCTCAGCTCTCCCACCCACCTCTCCCTGCAGTCACTCCTCGCTCAGCACCTCTTTTCTTCCCCTTCCAAGAACACAAACCTCAATTCAAACAAAGGCTGACATGTCTTGAAACAATTATTGCCCATCTTGGGGGAGGAGGAGGGCTGGCAAGAGATTATTTTGGGAGACTGGGCCTGGAGTGACTGACAAACTGATATGCAACAGCGTTTGTTTTTAATCTGAAACAGGTTTGGGATAGAATTGAGGGAAAAAAGCTGCAGCCACCCACTGCCGAGAGCTGCTGGGGGCAGGGAAGCTGCAGCCAGCAATACTAACGTGCTTCTCACTTCCCAGCCACCCTCTGCCTCCAAGGGGACATGTCCCTGTCCCCAGCACCGGCCTGGGATTGTGCCCTCCCTCCCTCGCTGGGGCAGGGACAGACCCACGCACCCGCAGGAGAAGTTGTGCCGCTCCTGGGGCATCACCCACAGACCCCCAGAGCCCCCAGGTCACGGGGCTGGGCTTGAGCCTTGCAGTGGGACTGGTGGAAGGTGATTTTTGCCCTGGGCCACTCCACTGAAGTCAAAACATTTTCAGTTCTCATTGGGTTTCCAGCCTTTACCGGGTGTTTCATCCCTGTCCAGCCCAGGGGCGGTGGGAAGGGTCAGAGGCTGCACCCCACAGCTCCCAGTCCATGGAGACGCCCCCAGCCCAAGGATTTCCCGAGCTCCAAGCCCGGGCAGTGCCCCCATGGCGCCAATAAACCCCCCCCCAGATGAGCAGGCACACACCAGCTGCGGGAGGGCCTCGGGTGAGGGCGGGGGGAATTAAATTAATCCCTTCACGATCAACCTGCCCCCCGGCAAAGTCTGCAGGAGTGGCTGCGGAGGTTCACACGGAGCCCTAAAGCAGCAGCTCAGCCGCCGCAGCATCTGCCAGCGCAGCCGGGCCGGGCTCTAATCCCCCTGCCCCAGCTGGGCCGGGGGCTGCAGGGCCGGGCGGTGCCACCCTGGCGGTGCCACCCTGGCAGTGCCACCCTGGCAGCGCCTCAGGGCACAGAGCTGGGGAGAACCGGGCTGCAGGGGACAAGGACACGGCCGGGCAAAGCCACGCAGCCCCGGGGCAGCTTCTGCAGCAAGGGCACTCTGCAAGCGTCCTCCTCCACATCCTGGGCATGAACCAACCCAGGGCCCCCGGCAGCAGGGCCTGTGCCTTTCCTGGGAGTCTTTTTCTTGCCCATTTCTTGCCCTTTTAGGAGGAAATTCGGTGTTTTTTCTGTCAGTGCCCCTGGCACCTGTGCTATCAACAGCTCGGAGTCTATCAGTGCGTTACTCTGAGTGAGGTAATGCTGGGGGCCCACGGAGAGATTTAAATCTTAGGGCAGCTTTGGATAAGCAGAGATGGGAAGGGGAAAGGAGGTGAGGATGAGCCCCTGGGGGATTTTCGGGAGGAAAGATCAGCCATCAGTGTAACTCTGGTGGAAAGCCCAGCCCCTGCCTATGTTTCGGTGCCTGGGGTCTGCAAAATTCACAGCCAGGACCAGAGACAGCTCAGCAAACACCCCCAGACGTGGATCCCACAGCGAGGGGGTGATCCAACCTCTGCCCACGCTCCAAACCTGCCCAAACCTTCACCCCAAAGCCGCCAAGTCCGTTCAGAGACAGCCCCAGGTGCTGCTCTAAGCTGAAGGTGGCTCAGAACCAGAGCAGCTGCCTTCGTTCATCTTTTAGAAGATTTTTAATACAGATTTTAAGAATTAAAAAAAAAATGCCCCGAATCCACCCCAAAGACACCCGAAGACAGTGCCCAGGCACAGGATCCTCCGTGATTTCCTGCACGGAGCAGCCGGGCCACCAACAGTGCCGGGTGTCACCAGTGTCACCTGCAGTGGGGGGGGGGGACAGGCAGCGTTCTGGGGCCAGATGCCACATGGCAGAATAAAACCAGGCTCCCAGTGTGGAGGGATTTCTGCTCCTGCAATCCAATCCCCTCTGCTGAGCCGCTGCCAAGCGCCCTCCTGGCCCCGCTGCCACGGAGCGGCTGCTGCCAGCAGAGCCTTTGGAGAAGTTTGGGGAGGGGGGGAAACAATGGAAAATAAGAAAAAAACGCCTCTCCTTCTTGAGATTAATATCTCCAATTTAACTTGTTTTGAAGAATGACAACCAGGGAGCCAAAGGCGGAGAGCACTGGCCCCCAGCTCATCTCCAGCCCCGTCCTGGTGGTCCTGGATGGGATGGAAGTGGCACCACACCTGGGGAGGGGGATTAGCACGGGGCGCTGCTCCCTGCTATTCCCATGCCCAGCACAGACAGGCAGCTGAAAGCAGATTTATCTGCTGGATAATAAAGGCAAAAGATTCTCAAAAGGGACAAGTTTCAAGCCAAATCGCCAGGCTCCTGCACTTGTTTCTNATTAGAAGGGGGGAAAGGGGGAGGATGGGGGGAAGGGGAAGGATGGGGGGAATCTTCACCCAAAAAGCAGCAGAGCAGCCGTGGCTGGAGCTCCTGTGGCAGCCGAGAGCTGCAGAGGTGCCTCCGAGGCACAAAGAGGAGATTAAGGCTGAAAGGCTGCAGCCAGGCAAGGAGGCTGCTGGAGAGGATGGGAAGAGGGAAATATTCCTGGATGCCTGACAAGGAGATGCAGAGACCATCTGGGCGAGGGGAGGGAGGGCAGCGTGCCAGGGACAGCCATGGGAAGGATCAGCCCGGGCAGGGGAAGGCAGCTCCTCCCTGCTGCCTGTGCAGGACCCGCTCCCAGCTCCTCTTCCTCCTCCGAAGGGAGAGAGCAACAGGTTGGAGCTCTGAGAGGGGCACAGACACATCAGTGCTGTGTGGAGGGTTTGTCCATCTGGCCAGAGAATGGCCTGTGGTGGCAGGGACCTCAAATCTCATCTCATTCCATGGGCAGGGACACCTTCCACCATCCCAGGGTGCTCCAGCCTGGCCTTGGACACTTCCAGGGATCCAGGGGCAGCCACAGCTTCTCTGGGCACCCTGTGCCAGGGCCTGCCCACCCTCCCAGGGAAGGATTTTTCCCAATATCCCGTCCAAAGCTCCTCTCTTTCAGGTTGGAGCCATTACTCTCCTACCTGGAAGCACCAGCAGAGCACAGAGCATCCCCTCTGTGCTGTCACACTGTGACCCCCAGGAACTCAGCCCAGCCCTCTCAGCCTCCTCATCCTCACAGGCACAGGGCAAGGCTTTCCCTCCCCTGGAACCATCGGGGATGCTCTGACAGGGAGGTGCAGTGACCAGGAATGGCCTGATCACAGGGCCCAGCTGGTGCTTCACTCACCTGCCCCAGGCCATGGGAGGGAGGGGGGACAGCAGGATTTTGGGGTTGGGATGCTGCCCTGGGTGGGAACAGGACCAGGAGCCGGTGACTCATTTGTCACAGGGCCCGAGCAGCCGTCAGACGTTAGCGGCTTCTGGCATCTGCTGCCCGGGGTCAGGCTCGGAGCAGTGACCCGAAAGGGACAGGCCGGGCCCTCCCCAGCAGCACCCCCGGGAGCCCCTGGGGAAAGGAGCTGGGGAGGGGCAGGCACAGAGGTGCTGGGCTCCCCCATCAGCATTCACTGCAGACACCGGCGGCTCTCCCCGGGAGGAATCAAAGCCTCATTGATATGTGAATTATGAATGAAACCTTAAGCTTTTAAACTTTTAACCTGTGCATTTCTAAGAAAGTCTTAATTTAGCCCGAGACGCGGCAGGGAAGAACAATGGTTCAGGGGAAGGCACTGGATTTTCTGGGCTTTTAAAACACACCCTGGTTTCAGATGGATATTTCCTTTGCTGAGCCGTTCCCAGGGGCAGAAGGAAATCCCGACCCACACTGACCAAAGCTGAGGACCGGTGTTACCCTGAGCCCGGGGATGAGGCTGAGGGACACCGGCACCATCCCAGCCCCAATCCCAGCTCCTCCCTCCGCCGGGTTTCCGATTTCAAGGCACGCTCTGGGATGCTTTGGTGGTGAGCAAACCCCCGAACATCACCCCGAACGTGTTTGGGAATTTATCCCGACCCACGGCACCGACGAGGAGAAAGCGCTGGGAAGCAGCAAAGAGGAATTGAGGGGATTCGGCGGACAGGGGTCAGGTCATCTCACACCGAAGAAAGCCGGGGTGGGTCAGGCTGCTGAAAGCAGCCCTCGTTAGGAGAACAAACTGTGCAATGACGAGGTTGGAGGTGCTTTGCCCAGGGCTGGGGAGGGGCTGTTAAACCTTTTAGCATCAGTACAAACCCTCCCCGGCTTCCCCTCCGCTGGAGCTCACCCAGACCTCGCCTTGCTGACCGGGGCTCGGGGAGGTTTGGTTCATTTTCCAGCCAGCCTCGGGCACGTTGCTGCCATCAGAGCTGGCACAGAGCTGGGACTGAGCAGAGCCAGGAGCGAAGAGAGCTGGGGAATCCGGTCTGCTGCCCTACAACGGAGCATTCCCCAGGAGAAGGGTGTGGGAATTGCCTGAGGAGAAAACCCGAACTGGGCAAACCCCAAAGCCAGCCCAGGCAGAACACACAGGTGCCACAGGAAGCACAGGGCAGGTCACAGAATCCCAGACTGGTTTGGGCTGGAAGGGACCTAAAGCTCATCCCATCCCACGCCTTCCACGATCCCAGGGTGCTCCAAGCCCTGTCCAATCTGGGCTGAGACACTTCCAGGGATGGGGCAGCCACAACTTCTAAAAAACAGTCTGAAATCACCACATTTGGGTCCTCCAGTCCCCAGAGGTCCAACAGCTGAGGGAAGGACCTGTTATAGGTTGGGGTGGAGCAGGGCTGAGCACAAAAAGCAGCTAAGGAAGGATGGAGAGGAGCAAACGTGGTCCAGGGCGGACCTAGGGCTTGCCCAACGCTTCTCCTGCTGCTTGGGGGGAGGAACCAGGCAGAACTGGGGCAGAAGAGGCAGTGCCACCCTTGGGAACGCAGGGATTACACATCATGAGCCAGCAGAGCTCCTCGCTTTCAAAGGAGGGAAGGGGAAAAAAAACTTTAAAAAAAAAAAATCAATCAGCCACAAAATATAAATAAAAGAGATGAAAGTTAAGAGCGAAACGAAACAAAGCCCCAGGTGGCCTCTGCCTGGGGCACTCCTGCTAATTTTAGTTCCTCGGCTCTTCCTGGAGCCGGCTGGTTCCATGACTGCACAGTTTCAGAGCATTTTCTGCAACTCCCGAAAATGTTCCACACTGGGATGGCCCAGCCTGGCTGGGGTGGGAGAAGGGAAGGTGAGGAAGGGGCCTGTGGGACCCGTCCCCGCTGTGACAAACCCAGTGTGTCCCTGGGGTGGTGTTGGGTGGCCAGAGCTGGCCAGGCCACTGTGAGCCCAGCCCAACACCTCCCCAAACCACGGGGATTTGGGACCATCCCGCCGTGGCTGTGCCCACCCCAGCACCCCTTCCAGCCCTGCAGCCCCCTCCTGCTCACCCCTCTGCTGGGATTCCCTCCCACAAACCCCCCACTCTCTGCAGAGGCTGATCGAGCACCCACAGCCCCTTCCCTGCCCCACTGCTGCTCTCCCTGCCCAAACCCCGCTGCCTCCGCGGCTGTGGGGACGGGGCTTGGCCGGGCAGAGCTGTTGCAGCCCCCACGTTCATTCCACGGAGAGAAAGGGCAGCAGCCTCCCTCACAGCAGCATCCTATCCAGCAGAATGGATTTAGATACCTAATGAAGGAATAAATCTGGGAGCGGGAGACATTTACTGCGTCCTCACTCACACAGAGCCTTTGTGGCAGCGGGGGGAGCCCGGCACCTGCTCGGGGCCCGCTCCGAGGGTGATGGATAAGGCAGCATCCCATTAAATGAGCCCCTACCTGTCAGGGGGATGTGGAGCACGCCCAGCCTCCACATCCATTGCCCAGGACTCGGCGGTGCCACGGCAAGATGCAGAACTCGATGGACAGGGACCTTCCCCCGGGGCTGGGGCAGCCGGCAGCGCGCGGGGGACAGGGATGGACGGGGCCGCTTTGCCTCTGCACGACACTGCAGGGATTTTCCTTCTCTGCCTTGAATCCCCCCCGGGCAGCGTGTCGGAGGGGGGGAGTGCTGAACTCGGCCGGGCACAGCGGGGCTGTGCTGGAGCAGGGGCTCAGGGGACGAGGGTGGAGATCCCGAGAGGACNACCCCGGGCCCGTGCCTGCGCCCCCCGCCCCTGCAGAGGTGCTGCCTCCAGCCCGGCACAGCCGGGTGCTCTGCCGTGCTCCTGCAGGTGGAAAAGCTCAGTTTGCCTTTGTTGTGGTGCAGGGATGAGAATCCCCCACTGCTGCACTGGAGCGGGGAAGGAGCAGCCCAGGGCGGGCAGAAATGGCTTCGGAGGGCGGGAGGGAGGGAGGGAGCCTGTGCACAGCAGACTCTGCTGGTCTGGGCTCACGGGCGAAATGCCACGGCCCAGGGAGGCTGAGCTGTGCCCCCGGCCCCAGACACGGAGCAGGAGCTGCCACGAACCCGGGGTTTGTGGAGCTGAATGCCAGGAGCACCCCGCACATCCCCATCCCTGCGCTCCCCAGCCTCACCCCACACCCCCGGCACCCCGCGGGGGTTCGCCCCTCCCTGCAGCACAGGGGAAGCACAGGGTGGGGATGGCATTTAGAGCTCAGCCCTGGGTGTATTTTATATTTCAGGGCACTGAATGCACCAGCAAATTCTCCAGATGGGTGCTGAGGGACAGAGCAGCACTGCCTGCTCCATCCCCACAGCATCCTACAACATCCTACAACATCCCACAGCATCCTACAGCATCCCACAGCATCCCAGAGCATCCCAGAGCATCCTACAGCCTCCTACAACATCCCAGACCATCCCAGAGCATCCCACAGCATCCCAGCCATCATTTGGATCACAGCTTTACCTCCCCCACCTCCCAAGCACAACCAAACCCACCCTGCCCTTTCCCTGCCCCTCTGCCTCCCCTCCCTCCCCCGCGATACCAAAGGTCGGGTTTGAAATTCAGGGGTCAGGTGGAAGAAATGGAGCAGGGTCAGGGGTGAGGGAAGCACGCAGGGAGGAATTTCTCCAAGCGCCTGCTTCCATGAATCAGCACCTCCAGAGCTCCTGCCAGGCATGGGGGAGCTGAGCTGGGCCAGGGCAGGGCAGAGGGGACTTGTGGGGACAGAGCAGGGTGTCCCCCACCCCACAGCCAGAGCAGCTCCTCTCTCCTGAAGCTTCTCTCATTTTTTTTTTTGGCTTAACCCAAGCTTCTCAAGATCCCGGCAAAAAAAAAACCCCACCTGAATGCCAACCCCCAAAGCAAAGCTCCAGCAGAAATGGAGCGAGAGGAAATTAAAGATGTGCTTAACACATCTGGAGTTTGCATTTCCCATCTGCGGAGCCGAGCGAGGCAGACGGAGAAGGGGAAGGTCCTGCAGGTTCCTCTCCAGGTGCCTGTTCAGGGGAGGGAGTTGGGCTCCAGCAGGGGCTGGAGGGAATAAATCTCCCTTCCCACATTTCTTGTGTCATCACCGTGCCCCAGACAGCAGCCTTTGGGGTTTTTCCTGTAATTTACATTATCACTGCACTCTCAATCTGCCAGACATCTCCATTCCCAAACTGCTCCACAGCCAGGGCCGGGCACTTTGGGAGACCCTGGGAGGATTCCTGCCTGCTCCAGGGTTTCACAGCTGCCTCTCTCTGCTGGACAGGTACAAATAATTCCTGTGCTCGGGAGGGGATGCTGCAGCCAGCACCCCAATGAACCCACAGGGTGGGTAAGGAGAGCAGAGAGCCAGGGATGAGCTGGAACATCCCCTCTGGAGCACAGGGAGCTGCCCTGTGTGGAGAGGACCCATCCCCATCCCCATCCCTGATCCTGGCAGCCCCATTCCCAGGGAAGGTGGAGATCTCCTTCCATACAGAAAGTGCAGCTGCAATTGGGAAATGTGCTGCGAGAGCAAAAAAAAGAAGCTGTTTTCATGTAAATGTCCCTAATAATAAAAGTGAATGAAGAAAGCAACACATCCAAACAAGAAATAGTACATTTGTGCTGGAGAAGCAAAAATTATTCTAAAAAAGAGAGCTTTATCAACAACTTCCAGAAGGCATCGGCTGCTCTTTAATGCTCCTCGAGGAATAACACAGCTCCTGCTGGACCTGGGCTGCCTGGTGCCATGATCACAGGGCTCTGAACGAGCCAGGCTCCTTGCAGCACACTTGGAAAACATGAAACTTGTTTGTTTTCTCAAGCAAACACTGAGCTGCCTTTCTCGCCCCAATCCCAGTGTTCGGTGCTGTTTGTCCTGGTCTTGCTGCATTTCCCTGGCAATCCCCACTCTGGGGCTGCTGGAATCAGCTGAATCCCAGCCCCTGGCACGGCCAAACTCCCCTAAAAATCCAGGGCAAACAATAAAAAACGTGCCCCATGCAATGGGATGTGCTTTGCTCCCAAATATACAATATTTAACCATCCATCAGTTGATTGCTAACGCTGAAGGTCAGTGTTTGTCTTGCTTTCTTTGCACTTTGGATTACAAACTCTCAGCTGAACTCCCTGTGAAGTCAGGAGGTGCAGTTACCCCTTTTCCTGGTGGGAATTCTGGGGCAGAAAGCAGCCCGTGCGTCTTTGAAACTCCTCAGTCTCCCTTTCCACTACACCTGGACCTTCCAGATATTCTAATTATTTATTGCTCAGTAACGAGATGGAGCTCCTGGTGTGAAAGGCTCTGCACAAAGAAATCCCGAGAAGAAAAGCAGAGAGGGTCACAGCCTGCTGCCCTTTGCCTTCAGAGCTCTGCAGAGCGATTTAGCCCAAATATACTCCAGAACTGCAGCTGGCCTGAGAGTCAGAAGAAAGGGGAAGGCTGGAGGAGGGACTCTGGTTTCGTTCCAGCTCTGTCATTCACTAATTTCAGCGTGCAAGCCCAGGGTTCCCCTTTGCTTGTGCTCGCGGTGTGAAGGCTCTGGGAGCGCGGAGCTCGAAGAGCACCAGAGGCAGCGGGAAGGGGAGGCAGGCAGGGGGATGCTCTGCTCTCGCTCTCGTCAGCACTGGCGGGAGCAAGCACCGCATGAGGCAGCCAAATGTTGGCTCTCAGCTCGCGGTGCCGGCGAGAACGCGCCCGGCCGCTCGGGAAGGAGGAGAGCTCCCAGCGCCGTTTGTGTGCAAGATCTTGTTTTACCCCAGCGCCTCTCCCTCACCCCTTTTCCCTTTCTCCTTTGCTCTCAGCAGCTCAAGGGACCAACTCCTTTCCGACTGACGGGGTGTGGGACTGGCGTCCTCTCCAAGCGGCAAATGCAAATCAGGCTCTGAGTTGGTGGCAATGAGCAATTTACGGGTGCCGCTGCTTTTAATGAGCCGGCAGGGGCAGAGGGACCGAGGCAAGACAAACAATTCCCACCTGCAGTCCCCCAGCGCTTTGCGCTGCTGGCTCCCAGCGTTCCAGGATGCTCAGGCTGGTTTGCCTAAGGCCTGCAGGCAGGTTTATGAGATTAAAGCCCGGCGCACAATAAATAATTTAGCAGCCAACCACAAAAAACCCCTTCCCGTGCTGTATAGGAGCGAGGCTGTGTGATGTGTACATTCATTTTAAATGCACATCGCTTCCGTGTACACGGGTCCGTTTGATGCAGAGCCGTGTAACCGAGCGAGAGAACAACGGGAGAGGTGCAGGGCACCGAGGCGCTGGCAGGGGCTGGCGGGACAGTTGCTAACGAAGCCTCTTGCTAATTACTGCAGCCCTGCCTGCGCTCCCCTTCTGCATCCGTGTCCAAGGAATCGCAACCCTAAACCCTCCATTCCCCCCACCATCATCCCCTGCTCCCAGTATGAACTGGGAGTGACTGGGGGCCTCTCCCTCAGCTCAGGAGGAAGCTCCATGGGAATGACAGCTTTGGGTCACTCTCTGGGCAGTGCTCAGGTTCAGTGTTTTGCTGGGTCTTTTGCCCAGGTCGCAGCCAGGAAAGCCCCACAGCTCCAGGGAATTCTGGTGCGAAATCCCCCGGGGCGCCGCATCCCCTGGCGCTCCTTCCAGCAGGCAGGGGTTTCTCTCGCTGTGTTATTCCCAGGCTGGGCTGCCTGCAGAGAGCTCCCCGAAGGCAAGGGCAGGGTTCTGCCCATCCGAGCGGCTCGGCAGGAATGGGAAGAGGCTCGGAAAAGGCAGGGGGAGGTGTGGAGCCCACGGATCAGAGCGGGAGTGATGGACCCGTGCTGATGCAGAGACCGCGAGCCCCGGGCTCCGCCGGTGGATCTCACCCCGACCCCGCCGTGCTCCGCAGCCCCGCTCGCTGCCTGCCGGCAGCTGAGCTCCGTAGATGCCGTTTTCCATCAGGAAAAAGACAACCAGCACAGCAGTGCTCAGCTTGAGGCACCCGCCGCCCCGGCGGGCTGCGAACGCGATCGGGGCGCGGGGGGAACGTCCCGGGGAAAGCCTCGCAGCCCCCCCCGCCTCGAACCTGCTGCTTTCCCAAGGCGTCTCACCCCGACTGCCCCTAAATCCCAACCTTTCCGCAGCAGCAGCGGCAGTTCAGGCGCTGTGGCAGCGCCCAGGACTCTCCCTGCACATTCCCCCGTCTCTCCCGGCACATTTGTGGTTTCCACATTTGTTTTTTCTGCCTCGCGGAGGCATTTAGAGAAGCAACATAGCCTGGTCTTCTCACAGTATTTCTTGCCACCCAGGGATTTAAGATCTTACAAATGGACCAAAACCTGTGTTATTTTGACCTCTGAGGATTTTAAAAGCCCGCAGAAAAATATGTTTGTAGTAAAGAAAGCATGAACTTCTTGACTCGTGAGTGGAAAGGCAGGAGTCTGACATTGCCCTACCCCCAAAGCCAACAACATCCAGAACACAGCACCTCCTTCAGCTCCACGCTCCAAGGAAAGCAGGGACAGGCAGGAAAACCAACAGGAGTTCACAGAAGGGTTTGGAATTTCGTGATATTTTTCACCAAGATCATTTCAAGTAGAAACTCATTATTGAACATGATGAAAACGTCGTGAAACGGAGGAGGAATAACTTCTGCCTCCCTTGGTGCTCATAAAGGAGATAATACCTCTGAGAGAAGGTGTGGGGATGGATTATCTCTGAAATATGTCCAAGATAAAAAACGTTGTTTGGATGGGGCACTGAGCAGCCTGGTCTGGCTGAAGGTGTCCCTGCTCACTGCAGGACTGGATGGCCTTTGGAGGTCCCTTCCAGCCCAAGTCATTCCATGATTCCAGAGGCAGGATGTATTCCATGGATAAGGCTGCTCAGCCCCTCGCAGCCTCCACTAACCCCACTTCATTTCGAACTGAACCAAACGCGATCGCTGCCCTCCAAAATTTCCAGTTGATTTTTCAAGGTGCCTGAACCTGCGTAAAACCCGGAGTCATCCCCATCTCCTGAGCCAAGAAATGAGATTAAAGCAGCCTCCAAGCTCACCTGGCTCCATTTCACATCCCCAGCATTTCCTGAACACCTGCCCCGTCGCTCTCCAGCAGCTATAAAAATATCTGCCAACTTCTGGCTTTTCTCTGATGAGACTTGCTCTGGCAGGCACCAGATAACAGACCCAGGGAAGGGATGCTGGGAGAGGAGGAGGCCAACTTCATGCCTTTGAGAGGTGGCAGGGACATTCCTGCGTGCTCAGACCCAGAGTCTGGAGGGAATTGGCAGCTCTGCCCCATCTCCAGCCCCAAACACACCCCAGTGCTCTCCTCTGGCTTCCATCACTTTTCCTATTCCCTGGCACAAATTCCAGTCAATAAGTGAGATTCCACTTCTGGCTATGAACAATAACAAATGTGAGGGACTATGGGGCGTTTTGGGGACCCATTTCTGCGGTTTGACAGCACAGATGGAAGCAAGGGGAATTACTTTCTGAGGCTGGAAAATCCTTGTTTAGGGAGAAAACAAATCCCAGCTCCTCCAACCCCAGCAGCAGTGCAGTACTGAACAAACACACCCTTATTTCACATCCTAGGGCAAAAACCAGACTTTTTTTCTCAGACCTTTCAATTAAACAACTTCTTCAGCCAAACAAGAACCATCTGCCCTCTCACACCTCTGCTGGGACGTGGGGATCTGCGCTCTGAGGGTGATGGATTGCCCACAGAGCCGGCAGAGCCCCTGACCTCCCAACCTGCAGCTAAAACCAGGCAAATCCTTTGGAAGGCGCCTGCAAATGGATGATTTTCGTCTGTTCAATAACAGCCTGGTGTCCCTTTGGCTTCTCCACACGCTGATGCAACCGAGTTGTTCCTGAAGTGCCGCGGGATGCGCGTGCGGGGGCGATAATGAAGGATAAATCACCGCGATGAGATAACCATCCTCAGAATGAAGTCATCTAAGGACAGGTTCGGACATATATATTTCATTGTGAAAGACCTCCTTTATTCCCACTAATGGAACAAATTAAATCAGCCAAGCTGAATAAAACTCTCACGTCCCAAGACGTAACAACGCACTTAAAAGTTCTCCGTTCCTCTGGCGGCGCAATCCAATCACTCATCGCTGTCCCTTGGAAAAGGGGAGGCGGGGAGCAAGGACAGAGTTCAGGAATTCAAGAGGTGACAGGAGTGTGTTCCCCATCACGAAGAGAGCCCCAGGACTCCCACAGACAGATCCTGAGCAGCTCTTTGGGAGTGACCTCACCCCCGGGATGGATTCGAGCCACGTCCAGGGCAGCTGCCCTGGGGACAGAGTGGCACAGGTGTCCAGGACAACGTGTGACACCCGTTTTTCCAGGAGAATTGGGGGTGATTTCATTTTCACTCTTTATCCTTCACCTCAGGGCACCTGAAACAACCACACCTGGGCCCTCGCCTGCAGCACTGCAACACCTCCTCATCTCCAAGCACACAAATTAACGCCTTATCACCACTGAGCAACTCGGTGCTGGGTCAAACCCAGGTACAACATCACTGTTCCTGCATCTCCCTCACCTGTACCACCCAGGAGCATTCCCAGCTCGTGGGAAGGCAGGCAAGGCTGCAGGAACTGCATTTTTCCCTCAGCCAGCATAAACAGCATGATGGAAAAATAATACCTAGATGGCGACTGGCAGACAGAGGAGAGACATTTATTTATTCTTGATCACAAACAATGTCCTGCATTGACAAGCTGAATGAAGGGCACTTCACTGATTTATTAGACCTAATAAGAAACAGACCTCTCGGGATGAAATACAAGATTGATTTTTAGTGGTGAGCCTTGCTGCCATCCCAGGCGCTGAGCTCAGGCTGATGAGATGGAACCAGGCGTGCACAGGGACACGGAGCTGACACAGCTCTGGTAGGGCAGGGGAATGAACGGGAGGATTTGCAGGGGGAAGGGGAGATGGAGTGGAAACAAGGCAACAAGGGCCCTGCAGGCTGAGGGCTCCTCTGTTCTCCCTGCAGTCCTGCTCTCTCCCACCAAGGCTGTGTGTCCCAAGAGCAGCAAACCACTGGGAAGTTTAGGGTGCAGTTCCTGGGAAACCTCTGGGCCAGACCCTTCCCACGAATCTGCCTTCCAGAGGAGCCCCTCTCAACACAGCAAGTGCAGTTTTCACAGCAGTCTCAGCATCTCCCAGGCAAGCCACATTAGCTGAGTTCCGTGGATGCCGTTTTCCATCAGGAAAAAGACAACTAGCACAGCAGTGCTTAGCTTGAGGCCCTATTAATAGCAGTTCTAATTATATGGCTGCAAATTTAATTCATGGCAATGATTAGTGTCAAAATCAAAGGCATCACACATCAATATTGATAGAATTGTATGAAGCCCATAAACAGAACAAGCAAGCTGACACATCTCCCCCCAGCACTCAGTTGCTGTTAACTGTTGCATTAATATCCCTTCTCATTTCGCTTGATGGAAATGGTTTTATTGGAGGAATCCACGATTCAGAATGGTTACGCCTCCAACATGATCCCCTTTCCCCTTGTTCCCACAGCCAGGAAGCTGAGGTGCCTTGGAAGGAGAGCAGGAGGCGGAACTTCCTCCATGCACCTTGGAGCCAAAGGGCCACAGCGTCAGCAGCATTTGCTTTTCACCCACTTTGAGACAATTCCCGGAGAGCAGAGCCAGCAGGAGCTGGGAAAGCGGCGGGAGCAGTGAGGTGAAGAGCTAAAGGCAGGAGGACACCAGTGAGAGAACCCAGTGATTCCAGTCAGGAATGCTCACTGGGGGAGCACAGGCAAGTTTGAAAGATTCCAGAGCCGGCTCCCTGACTTTCCTCCAGCTACACAAAAACGCCTTCCCTGAAAGCCCAGACGGAGCCAGCAGCTTGTTTCCAAAGGAAATCAACAGCTGTGGGCGAGGGAATAGGTGTGACAAAGCTTTCAGACATTAATGGTGTGGGCAGATCGGAGACGGAGGAGGACACGAAGGAGATCAGGTGGAGAAGGCGTCTCCACAAATCCCTGGCACTTACAGAGGTGCTGAACATTTCCACCATCATTTCACAGATGGGGAAGGAGAGATAAGGAAACAGTCCTGAGCATCCTGAGCACTCGCTGACTTCAGGACATGTCTGGTTATCTTGGAACAGGCACAAAATCCAGAGACAACCTGTTAACTTCCCCCGGGACTCGCCTCCTCTGCAGCCAGAGCCCCTCAGCTCAGTGCAGAGCTGCTTCCTACGCCTCACCTGGGCTCCCTCAGGCCATGGAAAAGATAATCCCACGTGTCAAATGAGGGAAAATCTGCTAAAGGTGTAGACAGAATTGTGAGAGAGAGAGAGAACAGCAACATCCTCAGCCCCACACCGGGGAGGACGGGACCAGGATTGTTCCAGTTAATTACAGGGGGATGGACTCCACCAGGGTGGATGGATCCCATCAGCTGCAGGCAGCTCTGATGTTAAATAAGGGCAGATGCCACGAAAGCCTGACTGTAGTGAATGTCTGGAATGAATTTACTGCAGAGATGGGCCAATTTTCATCCAACAGATGAAGGATTCCAGGTGAAGGATTCCACAGCCCTCCCTCTGGACAGCGGAGCACGAATAGATTAACTCCGCATCAAAAAGTGTTCAGTGTAGACCAGCACCAGGAATTAAACCCTGCTGGAGAGCCTGCTGCTTCTGTAATCCCCCATAATTCGTGGAACAAGCCCGTAAATACCTCGTGTGCAGGCACAGGCCCTGGCTTTTGCTGCCTCTGAACAAGGAGCCGCCCCTGTCCCCCCAAACCCCTGCACACAGCGAGCACCAGGCTGCATCCCCGGGCTGCATCCCCGGCTCCGAGCTCGGCACGTGCATTTGGGATGTGCTGAGGGCTCCTCTTGCTCCCATTCAGCTAAAAAACCCCGTCTCTCCCCTGTGCCACGGCACGGGAAGCAGGGAAGTGAAGGGCTCTGCTTCGCAAGCTCCCTCTCCCCCACGTTCAGAATTGCCCCACTGACACTCCAGAGGCACCAGGGAGGCACCTAATTTACTACTACTCAGCACTTGTGGAGTGCTGAATGAATATTAATGAACTGATGTAATTAAAATGATGCAGACATTCAAGTGTAGTATCTGCCTGTCCTTGTGTCTTCCTGGATAGATGAGGAAGAAATTCCCTGCTGCTTAAGGACTCAAAAAATTAACAGCCTGCTGTTGATTACATTTGTTAACCCCTTCCCTGTCATGGAGGAGCAGGGGCTGCATTTAACAGGTTCACCTAAAGCTGTCATTTAGAGCTGAGGTTAATTGGAAGGGTCTCAGCTTGCCAGAGCAGCAGCTCCCAGGCCGGTTCTGCTGGAGCTGGATCACACCCACTGCTGAGCTGGCTTCCAGCTGCAGCTCCAAAGGCCACCAAGGGCTCTCACGCCCCTCTGTTTACACCCCAAGGCCACTTCCAAACTTATTTTAAATACAGAACTCCTCAGAGAGTTCCCTTCCAGAATGTTCTGTGGTTTTGTGACTCAGAAGTGGGGCAATCCCAGCTGGACTTCCAAAGCCTAGAAGTCATTCAAGGTCAGGCTGGACAGGGCTTGGAGCAACCTGGGCTAGTGGAAGGTGTCCCTGCCCTTGTCCCTTCCAACCCAAAACGTTCTGTGACTCCCAGCTGAGCCCCACCAAACCCCTCCTCAGCATTTGTGGTGCAGAGGACAAGGAACCTCCCAGGACTGATCAATCATCCAGCCGGACAGAAGAGGCAGAGGGAGGCAGTAGGACTCTGCCCTGAGGCTTGGTTCCAAAAGCAGCCGCATTAACCCATTCCTGTCTCTCCATGACCAAAATCCTGCCACCACCAGCAGCTCCAAAGGCTTCGTAACTCACGGTCTCCTACACCACTTGCAGAAGGGTCGCTGGGAAACAAAACTATTGCAAGATTTCCATCAGACCTCCTTTGGTTCCTTTTCCAGGACCACCCTGCAGCAGCTTCCACTGCACCTTTCCCAAAACTTCAAAACAAAGCACAGCAACACCCTCTGTGCTAACAGCACTGAGGACTGAACTCTGCCTCACCAACACAGGCTCTCTGTGACCCAAACCCTGCGATTTCCGCTCTTGCTTCACTCCCAGTTTCCCACTGGGAAACACCCATAAGACACAGCAGCAGTGACGCGCATCAGAGCACCCCAAGAGAGACAAAGCCAGCTCCTGGCTCTCCAGAGCCATGGACACAGGCTTACCTTCTTCAGCCTGCCCGTCTTGGTGCCCACAAAGACCACGCTGTAGCCGTTGTAGACGTAGGAAGCCACGGAGGTCATGCGGTCACGGCTGGAGGTGAAGAGCGTCACCCCGTCCACGGGCACCGAGCCCCCCAGGGGCTGGTTGATGTCGAGCCCGCAGAAGTTGTCATCGATGGGGACTGGCTGGAAAGACAAGGTTTGGGGCAGCTGTGAGTGAAACAGAGCCCAGGGCAGCCCCACACACTCAGGGTGGTGTGGAGGGAGCTGGCGGTGCTGGCACCAGGGTGGGGGCCACCAATGTGCCATCCCCTGCCAGCTCCAGCCACCTTCCCCAGGGTTCCTCCAGCTTGCAGAGCCCTGGGTTGGGAATGGCAAAGACCCCCAGGAAGCTGCACACCTTTATTCTGCCCTAACACCGTCCCTTCCCTCATTGCCATCCCACCGTAGGACGAGAGCATGGATTAAAGGGGAAGAGTGCCCTGAAACTGAGGCACAGACGGACTGATCCTGCTCTGCAAGCCTGTGTTCCATTGGGGCAGGGATTGATCCCGGCTCTCGAGGGCTCCCACAGCCAACGCCCAGCGCCTCCTTACCGCTTTGGTGCACTGGACATCCTTCCCCAGCAGCCAGTTGAGCTCCAGGTTGCCCTCGCCCTGGTAGCAGGACTGCAGGCGCTCCTTGATGTGGGCGTTGATGGTGCGGATGGGGAAGACGCAGAGCGCGGAGTCGTCGGGGGGGTGGTGGTACTGCTTCTGCCCCTTGGAGAAGATGGCAAAGAGCACGTCCTCCTGCGCCGTGATGTTGAGGGCCCTGGCCAGCACCTCCCCCGGCTTGGACAGGTAGGCGGCCTGCAGCAGCCGGTACTCAGTGTCCCCCCTGACGCAGCCGAAGGGCAGCGACACGTACGAGTGGAACTTGGGGTCGTCCTTGCACAGGCGGACGATGCGGGAGGTGTAGAAGAGGTCGCTGGCGGAGTTGATGGAGACGCCCTCGGGGGTCTCCGGCTGCACGGTCAGGAAATAGACGAAGTTGCCGCTGGCGAAGCCGTAGATGTAAAAGATGTCGAAGTGCGAAACCAGGGCCAGCGTGTCCGAGGGGATTTTGATGAGGGACGAAACAAAGTCACTGTGGAGCTCATAATCCAACATCGCCGACGACTCCGGGTCGCGGGGCAGCTTGCGGCTGGAGAGGGTGGGGAAATAATCCTGCTTGCCATCCACCGCCGTGCCGATGAAGAGCTTCCCGTCCTCGCCCTCGGAGCGCACGATCACCCCGTACATGGTGCCCGTTTTGTTGACGCTGGACAGGTAATGCTCCTTCTTGTGCGAGGGCTCCACCAGGATGAAGAGGTCGTCGAGGCGCAGCAGCTTGCAGACCCCCTGGTAGAGGCTGCCGCACGCCAGCAGCCGGTTCTCGGAGTAGTCGATGATGAGCAGCTTGTTGACGTTGTTGGTGAGCGTGAGGACCTCGCTGCACGGCTGCACAATGAGGGGCGGGTAGCAGGACTTGTTGTCCTCCTCGGGACCAGTTTTGTGAGCCACCAGGATGGTCAGGTTCCCCGAAAGCTTGTACACCCTGTTGATGGCCCCCACGTAGACGGCGCCAGTGCCCCGGTGCACCGTCAGGTGGTTGAACGTCCAGTCCCGGTTCTCCGAGTGGAAAGTGTTGAACAAGGCATTGCTGGACACGTTCCGGGAGAGCGATGCCAGGAAGAGGCAGAGCAGAGCCACTGACCAGCCATCAGAGTCCAGTACCCGAGGCCAGTTCCTCCTCTGATCCATCCTGGGAAAGGCAAACTCCGTGTCCCCCGCGCGTGTCCTGAGCCCCGGCAACGTCCCTCACATGGTTCTGTGGAGAGAGAAGAACCACCCAGAGCCGAGGATTAGATCCCGTGTGCCCTGCAGATAAAATTCAAAGGAGGCTTTCTAATTACACAGTCCTTGAGATAAAGTGAGTATGTCTCTAAGCACAACAGGAATTAAGCAAGTCCCCATCTTACTGGTGAACAGCTCAGGGCGATGTTTTGCCACTTGTTTCAGCCCCTGCACGTTGATTTGTGGTGTGGTTTGGCTGTTTAGAACACGCTCCGCTCGGCCAGGGAGGGGAGAACCAGCTCCAGCCCAAGACAAAGCCCGCGGCTCACAGCCCCAGCCATCCATCTGCAATCTTGGCTGGAAGGATGTCTCCTGCAGGGTGTGTTGCTGGAAGCAGCAGAGGAAACAAGAGCTGTTCTTTACCTTTAAGCCCTCTCTGATTTAATTTGGGAACCTGAGGAAGAAGCCTCATGCAGGCAAGTTCATTGAGCAGCAACACCGAAGGTGCTGACATCTCCCCTCGGCCCCTCCCCGGAGCCAGAAGTGCCTCTCAAGCAGGTGCTTTTTAGGCAGGAACTCCTTCGCAAGGTACTTTCCTGCCAAAGAGCAGCTGCCACCAAGGTGGGAGCACATGGTGACATCAGCCACCAAACCCTGCCAGCAGCACCACACTCAGGAGAGAGACCACCAGTCTAGAGCAGCGTGCTCGACCTGACCACAGATGTGTCTGAGTGCATGGATGCAGAAAACCACAAAGTTCTCCTTTATCCCAAATTATGCATTCCTTACGTGCTCCAGGCTGGGCAGGCAAAGGAGCCACTTCAGAGACATCCTCCCTGTCCTCAGGGTCACCCCAGCCTGGGAAGAGGCTGAGGACGAGCCACATTCTGCACCCATCCCGTGCCAGCAGGGCCCGGCCAGCCCCAGCACACACCCCACGGGAGCCCTGCCCTCCACAGCTCTGATGCCCCTGCCCTGGGTGCCAAGGCAGGAGGCTGTTCCCTCATCCCCCGACTGATGGATGCTGCTCCTGGTTTGGTATTTAAAACAATTCCCGGCGCTGCAAAGCCGCTCTGAGCTCGTGAGTGTCACCGAGCAGCCGCTCTTTAGGCTTGTTCCCGCCGGGAGCCGGAGACGGCTGCTCCTGAGAGGTGACAAAGGAGCTCTGTCCCTGCGCTGCCGTCTCCGTGTCGCTGACAGGAGACACGACAGGAGAGAGGGAGCGGTAATGGGTTTCTCATCCTGCTCAGGGAGACATTTCCCCAGCAGCTTCCCTCTCGCTGCCAGGCTCGGCATTCCCACCTTTGGCTGTGGCGGTTTCTCCGTCCCGGGGAGGACTCGGGCCCTGCCGCCTCCTCGGCGCCGTGGGGACGGCTGTGGCACGGAACAGCTGCTCCCGCTGCCTTCCCACCTCCACGGCAGCACCAGGGGCACTCCCCGGCTCTTCCCATTGCATTTCTGAGTGAACATCCCAACGCTATTCCCTGATCCAGAATCTTTCCAAATGGCACGGATCAAATGGTTGCCAGGGATCCGGGAGGATCCTCTCCGTGCTGGTGACACGCGGTGGCCACTGACACCTGGGCACGGGGGTCTCGGAGCAGCTTTGCCTGGAGCCCCGCAGTGCCCCAGGTCCTGGGACGTGGTCCTCTGCAGGCTCTGGTTCAAGGGAAGCCCCAGAAGGGAGGGATCCTGCAGGGAACAGGGAGGCCCCGCTGTGAAGCCCAGCACACACAGCTTTCCTGCTCAGCAGCCCCCAGTTTTTACAGAGTTGTTCCATTGCAAAGTGAGACAAAGACGGTGCAGGCTAGAAATGAATGCATTTAAATAATTAAGCTTTACACACATCTGGGTGTGTGGGACAACAGCAGCTCTGCACTTTGACCACAGCAGTTTCAGAGCTTTTTCAGGAACATTTCCATTCCGAGCCGGCCCAGACCCAGCGCAGCGTGCAGCAGAGCTGTCAGCTGGAACCCAACCTCTGCTGTGCCTCACGGAGCGTTGGTGAACAGTCACTGCCAACAGCAACAGGGATCATCCAGGAAGGAGAATCTGCGCTTTCAAATATGATCTGAACGCGACAGAGCACGGCCAAGAGCTGCCATCCTACCCAGCCATCCCTGGGTCCGTGTCACCCCCGGGGCAGCTCCTGCAGCTCCCAGGGCTGGGGGACAACGTGAGGGTGCAGGGCTGGGCAGAGCTCAGCAACAGAGACACCAAACAGCCAGAGGAACCACTGCCTGCGAGGGTGAGGTGGGATTTTGGGAAGGCATTCTTGGCTCCAAGGGTGGGGAGAGGTTGGCAGAGGTGGCCAACTGTGGCTGCCACAGCCCTGAAGTGTCCCAGGGCTGGCTGGACGGGGCTTGGAGCATCCTGGGATGGGAGAAAGTGTCCCTGCCCTTGGCAGGGGGTGGGGTGAGATGAGCTTTAAGATCCCTCCTAACACAAACCACTCCATGATTCCCTGTGGAGGAGGCCAAACACCTGGGGAGTTAAACACCAGGAGAAAGGGTGATTTTAACTCTGATCCTTAATACCATTTGAGCATTAATTTTTCCTCTTTTTTTTTTCTTTTCTTTTTTTCTGAAGAGAGTTTTAAAATACAGCCTCAGAAGCAATCTGCAGCTATTAGTAACGCAAGGTGAAAGCGAGAGTAAATTCAGGGACACAATATAAACCCAAGCAGCTGAAAGGCCTCAATTAGGCTGAAAGGAGTTATCTGGTATTTAAATAATTATTAGATTGAAGGAATAATCACAGGTCTGAGCCGATTTTTTCCCCCACTGTCATCCTAATGGAGACTATAATATTATTATTCAAATGCCCATGATTCTCATTGAGGGGGGAAGAAAAAAGGGCTCATTTAATCTCCATGCGACAGGGCTTCAGGAGGCACCATTAGTCATTTCTCTCATTTCAGCTGTCACTCACTCACGGGCACCACGGTTTGTCATTAGTG
>VWZW01000741.1:334992-349071 GCA_013397115.1 Edolisoma coerulescens | reverse complement strand
GAAACAGGCTAAAAAAAAGGAAAATAAAAGCCAAAACAACAAGAGAATCTCCTGTGGCAAATGACGGCTCAAAGGCGCAATTCTGATGTCACCAGTGTGGCAGCTGTGTTTGCCTGGTGGTGACGGTGGCTTTTCTTTGGGGGTGGGGTTGGTCTGGTGAGCAGAGATTTACACTCAGCACTGCTGGGCCCTCACCCATCGCCTCTGCTCCCTCAGCTCCTGTGTTCCTGGGACATTTCACCCCCTCTGGATGTGCCCCAGCACCACCAGGACACGGCAAAGCATCCCCAGTGCCTTCATCGNCAGCCCCACCCCCCAGCCCCACAAGCTTTTCCCACTCTGTCCCCTGTCTCCCCCTGCCCAGAGGCCACCAGGGTCCCCAAGCACCCGCAGAGGGGGAGCAGAGGGGGCCATAAATCCCAGGCTGGCTTTGTGGGGGCTGTGTCCCTGAACAGACCCTGCTGAGGAACGACAGAGCCTGTGAGGAGGGGCAGAGGGGCTGGGATTGCTCCCGAATCTGGGGGATTTTTGCTGTTTAGAGCCCCACAGGATTCACGGCCGGGAGCAGGGACAGCAGCCGGCTCCCAGTGCTGCCCTCCCCTGAGGTCACCCGGCTGTCACCCCCCCAGATAAACCCAAAAACAGAACAAACCCTTTGGAACGACCTCAGCCTTGCACCAGCCTGAGCCTTTCCCCGTCCATTGGCTCCATGTGGGATCTGCCCATGGGAATGAGGGGAAAAGCCCCGAGTTTGGCCATTTCTTTGTAGCAAGTGGGAACACAGGACCCTCATCCCTCCTGGAGCACATCGGGAATCGTCCTGTGAGACCTCTCCAAGCATTGAAGCTGCTGCAGTGATTGATCCCCTTGAAGGAGTGACATTCAGGACACATTTGTCAGCTATGGAGCAAGACCTTACAGTAATTAATAGGGTTTGAGTTTAATTAGACAACAGTCTGAGCCAAACTGCCTGATGGAAGCTTCTCCAAGCCCTGGGATGTTTCCAGCATGGATCAGAGGTCTGGATGCTCAGTGCTGCCTCTTGGGCCAGGCCACCACGGCCAGAGGAGCCCCACGCTGCCAAATCCCCCCCGGCCCAGCAGAAACCTCCCCATCCCCTCACACACCCCCTTCCCTGCTCTCAGGCCTTTCTCCAGGAGGAGAAGCCTTGGCACATCCATGCCCCAAGCAGAGGATTTCCCTGGCTGTCCCGGAGCAGGGAGCCTTGGCACCCATCCCTCCAAACTCCACCAGCCAGACACCCCCCAAGAGCCTGACCCCAAGGGGAGTTACTGGCAGCTTGGTGTGAGTAACTGGAATTCGGTAACACAGAGCAATGGGGACGGCTCCCACCACCTCTCCTTGGCCTTTTTTTTTTTTAATATTTTGACTCCAACAACAATAAGAGCAAGTTGTAAATCACCAGTGAGGAGACCGGAGCCGGCTCTGAGGTTTCTCCAGAGGTTATTGCCCCACAGGGATGACAAATAACAAGCATTTCCTAAAACTCAACCCGATCCCTTTGGGTTTTGGACCAAAATCCACCTTCCTGGCTCGCCCTGGGCTGCCTGTCCCTGCTCTGTGCTGGCAGCCATCAGCAGGAGCCGTGCCAGGAGCTCCGTCCCCCCTTCCCCGGAGCCGCTCATTCCCAGGGATGGCATTGCACAGGCTCGGCAGCGTTCTGAGAAAGAGTTAAGAGGGCAAACCACAGCATTGTGATTATTGCTTCCTCCAGGCCTGGGACAAGGAAGAGGAGGGGAAGAACAGAAGCCAGCCACGAAAAGGCATTTCCCTGATAACAAACACCATCACAGGAATTATGCACAAAATCTGTCCAGAGCCCAGATATTTGTTTATACAACACACACTGTGGAAAGCTCTCCCCTCCACCTCCCTCTCGTGCACACACAGCCCAACAGGTCCAGAGAAACAGAAAATCCAGGCAGGGCCCTGCCCTAAGCCCCAGATTTGGAACTGCAGTTTGGAGGACAAGGACACGGCACGTCTGATGCCGCCCCTGGCGCTGTCCCAGATCTGCCGGACAGGCCTGGACAAGCCGTGCTCCTCAGTGCCCATCCCCAGGGAGACCCAAGGCAGCACCACAGCTGTGGCTGTCACCCAGCTGTGCCTCACAGCTGCAGTCATTTAACCCAGCAACTCCGCAGGGCTTCCACAAAAATCCATATCCAAGCTCGGACACCTCCGCGGCAGAAACGAGACACCTCCCGCTCTCCCTGCGCTGACACTTGACACCTGCTCACCGAGAAACCACAGCTGGCAGCGACTGAGCCTGGAGTGCGCTGCTGTGGAGTAGCTCATAAATTCCCTTTCTTGGAGAGGGGAGCTGGGGAAGGAGGGCTTCGTTGCCCTGGCAGTCCCCGAGGACAGGCGCGAGGCTGGGGACAGCCTGACGTGCCGGAGCGCGCGGCAGAACAGAGCCTGGCTCCCCCGGCCGCCTTGAAGTCTGACACCGAGGGGAAATTCAACACTTCTGAGGTTTCGCTGCTGGTTTAGTCAAGTTTTGGGAGGGCTCAGGTTCGGCCAAACCTGTGTAAACAGGTCACTGGCTTTGGACAACGTTGAAAGAGTACGAGTTGGACACGGAGCTGTGAGTGTCCAACGCAGCCTCCTGCTGCAAGGCCCAGCTGTTACAACCATCATCCCAGTGGTGCTTCTCTAAATTGTCCTTAAGGATGCCCAGAAACAGAATCCACAACCCCTCCAGGCAATCTAGGTCAGTTTTATGTGCCTCAGAAAGTGCTTTTCCTGGTTTTCTACCTGAGTCCCGACAGACTGAGCTTTATCCACCTCTCTACCAGTGCACCTGAGCATCGTTTGATTATTCATGGACTTTATTCCCAACAAAATGGAATTTAATGTCTGCTGACCTTAGGTGCAAGCAGATTAAACGATGAAATGATTTGCCCAAGGCTAAGCAAAAGGTCCCAGTGGCAAGGCAGGGAGTTTTATCTCCCGAGCCTCAGCCCAGCACTGTGTCCCCAGGTGACATCCAGCTGCAGTTTATTACAGGAGAATATTACAGAGCAGCACGAGGGAGGATCACAGAGCGGCCACCGAACTGCAGGAGAAAAATAAGCAGCAGCTTCTCCTGGCCTCGCTCCAAGCACACCACAGGCAAGTGAAGAACCCCAGCTTCAAATTAAATGGGTCCCCAGCCACTCCATTAAACAGAAATCCTGCAACAGAACTCCTCTGGCTGTGCCAGCCCCGTGCAGCGAGCGGTGCTCGCTCCCCCAGGCAGCCGGAGGTGTTTGCACAGCAGCCACAGCGCTGTTACCTAAGTAAACCAGGAAATGGTGCATTTGTTAAAGTTGGGTTCTGGGATGCTGGATCCCAGCTCTGCGGCGCTGGGTCTCGCTCAGCCGGCGGTGCTGGGGCTGTGGGGAGCACGGCACCGCCTGAGAGCGCCTCCGGGCACGTCTGGGGGGCTCCTGGTGGTGCTCCCTGCCGCTCCACAGCGGGGTTATCTCCTGGGACTGGCAGCAATAAGCACCAAGCCGAGCCTGCACACCCCCAGGCCACCCTGCTGTCCATCCCCATCCCTGGGAGGGCAGGGGAAGGGGTGGGAAGAGCAGGAACAAGCTCAGGGAGAGTTTCATTCCTGCTCCCTCCCCAGCACCAGCGCCCTGCTTCCCTCCACGTTCCAGCTGCCAGGCACAACACCAGCATTCCCACCACAGACAGGGGAGGAATTATCACCCAGGTGCCACTGTGGGATCACGAGGATCCGGGGAGGCAGAACATGACTGCAAAAGCCCTTATACGAACAGGAAAAGCCAGGCAGACACATGATGCAGGACAGAACCCTTCCGGGCCATTAACCAGCTCCTGTCAGGCCTGGAAGGGTGGGCTGGGAGCTGCAGCCACCACCAGCTCCAGCAGCCACACCAAGGAAACGCCTTTACCCTCCAAAGCCGCGGTGCCAGGGCTGGGTGGCCTTCCAAGGGCATCCCTGGGGTGCTTGATTCAGTTTCTGACAGCGTTTCAAGGTGCTTGAACCCTGGGAAGGGCAAAGCAGCTTCATCCTGCCCAGTCTGCTCCAGCCAGCACGAGGAGTGACCATCACAGAGCTCAGACCCCCGGGGATGGTCCCTGGCCATGGGCAGGGTCCCACCGTGTCCTGGGAATCAGTGTCCGGGGGCTCCTGGGGGTGGCAGGTGCCCCCAGCCTCGTGTCCTGAGCTCCAGGCAAGGACCCCAAAGCCTGGACCCGTCTCACCTTGGTGCCACCAGCAGCAGAACAGCATCTCCTCTCCCACAGTGTTGGGACATCAACATCTGCTTGAGAAAGTGGCTCCTTCACACTCGTGTGCTCCCTGCTCCTCTGCCCTGCTTTTCAATTTCAGAGCTCTGGCAGATCTCTGATTAATTCAAGCCTGTTTAATAACCCTTCTGTTTAGATGAAACGAGCTGTCTTGTTTTCTTTATTTTTAACACTAACTCTCGTTTCTTTGCTAAGGATCTCTGTCATTTAAAAACTTCTCTCTCTCCAACCAAGCTGATAATAAGATGGAGAAAGCAGCTGCTTATGCCCACATCTGACATCAGCCAGAAGTTCCGAGGCTAAAGAGGGGCCGGACACTTTGATGGATAAGATATCCCAAAAGCCTGAGCAAAATCAGGAGCTCTACAGGTCCCTGTGTAGCTCAGAGCAGGGCACAAACCCCGGGACTGTGGGGACAACGTGGGTGACAGGAGAGGAGGCTCGGGAGTGGAGCACCCACACTCCCCACCCAGGAAGGGTCACGGTGTTTCTGCCTGTGGGGGTGGAAGATATTCCATAAGCCCCCCTGGGAGCCGCTGCTGCTCAGGCTCTGTCCCACGCTGTGCCCCCGGCGTGGGGATCGATTGGCCACGGGCTTCTCCAGCTGCCCCCGGCCTTGGCACGGCCTCCACAGCCCATCCCTGCTCCCGTGGCTCCCACCTTCCCTGTCACCTGCTCTGCTGGGACATCCTCACGCCACAGGGTCCCGAGGCACCGTGGGCACTGCCCAGCCTGGCCTCGTCCCACCCAGAGCCCACCAGGAGTGACAGCCACACCGGGAATCCCAACGGGAGCGAGCCGCAGCCCCTCAGCTGTCTCCTGCCTCTCTGGATTTCAAAGCTGCACTTGTCTGGAGAGCAACTGAGTCACTTCCTTCCCACATCCAGCCTGTCGGATGGGCTCCAGCCGTGCCCGGAAAACAATAAATCCTTCAAGGACGTGTGAGGCCATATTTCACAGGGCTGCAGTGAGCCTGCCTGCCCCGAGAGCCCCTCGGCACACCTGGATGCAGCGCTGCTCCAGGGGAGATGCCCCACCTCGGGCCAGCCCCATCCCAGCTGTCCCCAGATCCCCAGGGCGCTGCTTTGGATGGGCCCGCACAGGGGTCAGAACCACCCCACCACCCCTGAGCGGACACATCACCAGGATGGGCTCAGAACTGACCATGGATTGTCCTGGATTCCATAAAATACACAGAGGATCCCACCGGGAGAGAAGCTGCAGCTGAATTCGTGGCAGGACTCCTTTGGCAAACCCAAGGATACATCACAAAAGGAGCTTCCTCCAAAACCCCAACAAAACAACTTGTGAGAACCAATGCACACTCTCAGCTGGCTCAGTTTTACAAATCCCCCCTTTACAACCACAAACTGCTCCTCCAGATCCCCAACATTCCTACAAAGCTCCAAGACCGTGGGGGCAAAGCCAAAACTCAACAACTGGAGCTGTCTCAGGCCCAAAACCTGAGGAACTTTCACCAAAACAACCCAGCCGAGATGCTTGGCCAAAAAGAACCTCCCAGATCTGGGGAAATCTGGTGATCTTGGAAAATCCAGGAGCACTTCAGTGCTGCTTCCTTCGTCTTTTTTGAAGGCAGAAGCAAACCGAGTTACATCAAGGATCACAAGACTTTTAACCAAATGATCCTACACAGATGAGAACAAACTAAATGACAAGGAAATTAATACGATATTCCCTTCAGTGACACGATGGCTAAAGCAGATAATCTGCCCAAGTGTCATATTTATAATGGGAATTTGCAGAGGATGAAGCAGGAATTCACAGGGCCCAAAATTCTGCTTCTTCTCATGTTAACATTTGCACTGTTTGTGATAAAAACAATGCTTTTTATTAAAATCTTGGGAGGAGAAGGAAATTCAGCCAAAATTGTCTGGTTTTCAATAGATCTTTGCAGCTCAGAGGGTGTGAGAGCAGGTTCTGGTAGGGTAAGTGAGCTGCCCAGAGCCCTGTGGCAGCAGGACTCACCCCCAGGGATTCCATGCCTTTATTAAAAGTCAATTAAACCTCATTTCAATGACACAGAGCTCACTGGTACAAGTCTGTGAGGCGGTGAATGGTTAAAAACCCAACACAGGCTGCTGAATTCACACTCAGAAGTGAAAAACGCCCTCTGCAAAGTCACTGCAATCCCACCTAACCTGTCCCTCCTGAGGTCAAACCTCCCAGTGACCCAGCACCCTGGGCTGGGCTTACTTTTATCTTCTATTTTTTCTAAAAACAAGTTACACAACACCCCTGGAAGTCCTTACAAGAGCCTCTGCTTTTGTTCCTCTCCGGGAATTTGTTCTGGCACCGCTGAGCCGAGCCCGGCACAAGCCGCGGCCACCTCGACTCGAGGGAAATCATCTGGTGGAACCGATGGGACCGACTTGTCCCTGTCAGACAAAACTTGTCCCTGTCACACAGCCCCTGCCCTGAAAAGCAGAGTTACACAAGCCCTGGTGGCAGCACCGCATTGTGGCCCAGGGGACGAGCGCGGGGGCTGCTGCCTCTCTCTCCCCGGGAGCTCGGCGAGCTTGGCCCGCGCTCCTCGGTTGCCATGAGATTTGTAAAGGCAGCCTGAACCTGTCACCACCGAGCGGGCTTTGAACACAATCCCCGCTCCACGAGGCTCCTCAGCTGCCAGAGGAGCCAAACACTCCAGGATGGGGCTCGTCCTGGCTGCTGCTGGAATTAACTCCTTGGGAGCTGCAGAGAAAAGTTGGCAGCCGGGACAGGAAGAGCCTGCAGTGCCCCTTCAGCTGCCACAGCATCTCCCAGCCGAGCAAATCGCTGGGGATGTTTTTCCATCTGGCCCTCCCAGCTCCGGGCACACAACGGATGATGCCTCTGATGTTAAATTAATTCAGAAATCCAGAGGGGCAGACAGCAAAAGTCAGGATTTTTGGAAGGTTTTTAAGACAAACACAAAAACGTTTCTCATTCCGAGGTGGACTTTGAAAAGCTCTTATTGTCAATGTGCTTACTCTGGGTTTATCACAGGATTCCAGAATAGTTTGGGTGGGAAGGGACCTTAAACCTCACCCAGTTCCAACCCCTGCCACAGGCAGGGACACCTTCCACTGTGTCCCAGGCTGCTCCAAGCCCCATCCAGCCTGGCCTTGGACACTTCCAGGGAAGGGATCTTTAAGGTCCTTTTCAACCCAAACCATTCCATGGTTCTATGTTTTAACTCCAGTGCAGATTTCAAACCTGTGAAATGACAAATTTTAAGCATAATAAAATCGAGGCAGTTAGGAAACCTCCAGGCACGCTCCCTTTTCCTCCCCACCTCTTCGCACTTCCATTAAAAATCAAAAGGAAATTCACAGGCTATTTTTTCCTTTTTTTTTTTTTTGTTTAAATAACATTCCAGGCTGTGACATAAGCCAGCAAAGACAGGAAATATGATCATGAGGGCAGAGCTCCATCCTCTGCTCCTGTCACTGCGACTTTTTGGGGACTTGGCAAGTGACTGAGTAGAGGAGACAGCCGGCGTGTTTTATGGAGTTGAACTGTAACATCCCTGTTCCGCAGCCAACTCCCCGTTCCTCTGCTCTGACACCGATAAATCTGCCCAGCCAGGGGAACAAAGCTCTTCACACGAGCTGGCCACACGTGAACCCCTCAATTTTGGCTACCTGGGCAAGCACCCAGCTCCCAGGATCTGCCGTGTGTAAATATTCCCCAAAAAGTGGGAAAATGCCCATTTCTGTTCCATCACCTGGGGGTGTAACCCTGCTACCAACACACTCACATTCACCACAGCTTTCCCAGCTGCCAATTCCCAGAATCTCAGCCTCCCATTCCAAAGGGGAAATCACCACTTTGGGCTGGAAGGAAAACCCTGCCAAGGCAAACCCTGAGAGCCCAGAAACCGAGACACAAATCCAAACAACTCAAAGCCTCCTTCTAAGCCTTGTCCACGTATAAACCTCAAAAGCTCGGAGCACAAACTCACTTTTCGGAAGCTCATTCCCAGGTGAACAAACCAAAGCAGGGTGATTCAGGAGCACCTGGAAAACACCTCCAGATTTCTGCCCTTCTCCTGCTGGACGCCCAGCGCCCTCCAGCAGGACCAGCGCGCCCACGAGGGATCGCCGCGGGCTCCCACCCGATGACAGAACCACCACGGAGGAAGAACTGCACATTAATCTCCCCGGGAGGAACTTGTTCTCAGGCTGGCTGAGGCTGGAAATGACAGGAGGAACTTCTTCCACGCTGAGTCAGGCAGTGGTGGCCGCGCTTCCTCCCCGGCGCGCGCCAGGAGCCGGCGGCAGATCCAGCGCTGGCTGCCCCATGGCTTTCCTGTTTTCCCCGTGGCTTCCCAGACACGGGGCAGGGACACGGGGCTGCAGAGCCTGACACTGTGGGGTTAATGCTGTAAATGCTGCCAGAGCCAGGCAGGAGCTGCAGGGAAAGTGAGCTGTTTGCTTCAGCCTGTCCTGGGACACACCGGGAATGGCTCTCCAGGGACGGTCCCTGTCCCATCCACCGCCCCTTCAGTGGGGAATGGGATAAGATTTGCCTGTGCATCCCAAGGGCTTTCCCCACACCCCCAGCATCCCCACTGCTGACCCCAAGCACGAGCCGAGCCCAGGGCAGGTGGGAGCCGCTGTTCCAGCCCTGGGAGAGCCCTGCCAGTCCCTCCAGGCCACGCGGAGGGGCAGAGGCTGGGCACATGCTCAGCCCTCCCTGCCTGTGCCCCCTTCTCCCAGCACTCTCCTGCTCACACAGATTATTCCTGCTGTGGGTTCCCACAGAGGCTCCTGCCAGAGCAGCACCTCCCTGTGCTCCCACCAGGCTGTGGCTGGGCTGTGACACAGGGACAGGGCTGCAGAGCTCGCGCCACCGCTGACCCAACACCGCGCTCGGAGCGGCAGCCAGGCCGGACCCTGCCCTTCCTGTCCAGCTCCAGCCGTGGGACACCAGGCTCGAGCTCCAGCCCCGAGCCCCCACGGAGCCCCCAGCTCCCGGCACAGCCCCGGGGCAGCGCAGAGGAGCCCTGGGGAGGCAGCGGCGGGAGGAGGAGAGGTGAGAGGTCAGGGCAATATTTACTCAGACGTCACCTTTCACTTTTATGAAGTGGGGAAACGATGCCGGAGCAGGAAAAGGGCTGCGAGGGACGTTCCTGGCTGGGAAGCTGCTGTGACACCGAGCACAGGACGGAGCCGGCTCCGGAGAGCCAGGGCCTGGCTGGGGCAGGACCCTCCAACCCCACACGGGGCTGGGGATGGGCTCCCAGGCTCCATCTGGGAATGGCTGGACAGGCAGGAGCTCTGAAGAGCCTCTCCTGGGCTTCAGCAGGTCCCCAGCCAGACAGGAGCCCATGGCACAGCGGGGTCATCCCTGCACATTGAGATTTTTAGGAGCTCACGGACGGATCAGAATTCCCACTCCAGCCCAGCGGGGAGCACGCAGTGCATCGGGTCCACTGCTGACACCTGCTGCACTCATGTGCTTGGGAAACTCCTGCTCCCTTGGGAAACTCCTGCTGGAGCAGCCTCGGCCCACCTGAGCGGCTCCTCTCGGACACAGCCGACAGAGGAGCCACCTTTCCATGGACAAGGAGTGGGGACACAGCCACAGCCAGCCTGGATCACCTGGGAATGTCTGAAACGCACCAAAATCCTCCTGTCCCCCCCCAGGGCTGCGTTCCAGGCCAGATTTCCAGCCCCTGCACCCCGTGCCCCCATCGCCACCAGCCAGAGGCTGCAGCTCAGCGCAGCTTTGCTCCTTGCTGGGTTTATGTTCATTTTTTAGTTGGATCCAGAGGATCCCCTCTAGTGGGATGAGGAGGAATTTCAAGCCCACATCCCACCCCCAATCTCCCCTGAGCGCTCCGTGCTGGCCGCGGGGCCCAGGCTGGGTGCTGGGCTGCCGCGGGGAGCAGCCTCAGGAGTCACTCAGCCCATTTTGCCATTTTTCCCATCAGAAGTGAAGCCAAAACCAGGCTGAAATGTGGATGCCAGGGAGGCATCCGGAGGAAAGAGAAACGCTACAGCAGACAGGAGGATAAATCCCCTCCACAGCAGCAGAAAGAGAGGACTTCCACCAGCCAAACACCTTTGGCAGCAAGGGGCGACCCGGCCCGCGGTCACCGGGCACTCGGCACAGGACAGGGGCTGGAGGCCACCCTGGGACACGGCAGCACGTGGGGACCCCGCCGCGGCTCCCCCAGCCCGTGTCCCCCCCGGCACCACCCCGCGCTAAATCCATTTATTTGCAGCGCAGAGCGCGGCTCCGAGCACGGCCCCGGCGGCCGCCGCTGCCGCCCAAGGACAGCGCGCTGCCCTCGATTCTGCTTTTGTTCCCCCGGCCCCGCTCGGGCACACAAAGAGCTCGTGGCCTCCCCGGACCCAACGCCGGCGAGTCCCGCTGTGCCCTGGCCCTGCCCGGGGGGGAGGTGGCACCCGGCTGAGGAGGTCCCCGGGGATGCTCCGGTGACACCGACACCCCGGCCCCTGCGCATCCCGCCCCCGCGTCCCCGGCTCAGCCCCGGGAGAAGTTGGGAGCACCTTTCCCCCCTTGGCTCCCGCTGCCCTCCCCTTTGCTGTTGTGGCGGTGGCCTCCCAGCCAAGCTGGTTAAGAGATTAACACTCTAAAAACCACATTTACTCTAATTAGCCATGAAATCTTTGTAACTAAGTGAAAAAATGTTTCCCTTGAGGGATTTTTGTCCATTCATCACTGTTTGAATTGCCAGGGAGGGGGGTGGGGAAGAGAAAAGAGGGGGGACGAGAGAAAAAACCCTCAGATCTAATGAATTAATAGCAGAATGCCCTGGGGGAGCAGCGGCTCCTCCACAACACGGGCACCTCAAAGGGGGCTTTTCACAGCTCGCCGAGGGGACGCTGCTGAATTATTTCGAGTTAACAGACTGTAACAGCTCCGCTCCCCTTTGAGCCGGGCAGCTTGGCCAGCGCTCCGCTCCTCCCTTCCCCTGCCTTCCACGGGGACGGACAGACGGACGCTGGGCCCGGCCAGCTGGGTGCCCCTGCCCTGCAGACAGCCGGAGGGGGGGACAGGGCACTGCTGGCAGCACCACCAGTGCCACCAGTTCCTGTTGCACCGGGAAAAACATTTCGGAGTTAGGTGGGAGGGGAGGCAGAGAATCTTGCCACAACTTAGGCCCATAAATATTTCATATTGCTGGAAGAAGAGCGATTATATTCCTGCCAGCACTTTTCTTGTGTATTTTAAATGTGTCACCGCCTTCTACTTTCTCCCCCGTTTGTGTTTCTTGTAACAGGCCCATGAAATAAAGATTAGCTGAATAATCAAGAGTGTTTAGAAATGTGAAGGGGCCTGTCTCAGGAGCACTGCGTGCTCAGGTTCATCTTTTCTCAGTTTTTTTTTTCCCCTCCCTCTTTTTAAGGATGCCAAAGGCAGATGGGGGAGCGCGGTTTCCACAGGGTGGAAGCGAGGGGAGCGCGGGGATGGGGAGAGCGGAGAGCACGCGCTGCCCCGTCAAAAATGACAGGCTCAGCGCCGTGAGGAACAGGGGGGCACTCTCCCCCATTACATATTTATTGTTCAGGCTGCAGAGGGGCCAATTAAAACAGCTTGATCACTGCCGTGTTCGAGCAGCCGCGGATGTGCTCAGAGAGGCGGGATGAGAGGGGCAGGTGCACGCGTTCCTGTTGGGATGCGGTGCAGAACCTTCTCCAAAGAGAGCCACAAACCTGCCCCGGGGAACAAAGGTGCCCCGGCTCCCCCAGGAGATCACCCCTCGGGGAACAAAGGTGCCCCTGCTCCCCCAGCAGAGCGTCACGTTGGCACCCAGCAGCCAGCCCAGCTTCCCACCTTCAGCTCCTCACCACTCACGCAATTTCTAAATATCGGCTTTGCTTTCTCTCCCAGTTCAGCTCCTCATCTCAGCTGCCCACGGCATGAGACAGTCTGCACCTACATCTGCCCTAGCTTTTGGGCAACCTTTCCCAGGCATGCTCGAGACTCCCACATTTAGCTGCAACAGGAGTTCCCGAAGTAAGTTCTGGAAAGCCTCGTGGCGGTACCTAAACGGGAGATGTCGGGAAGAGCCTGCAAATCACGCATTTCCCCGAGACTCCACACGGTCTGCCCGGCAAACTGCTCCAAATGTCATTTCCATTTAGCTGCTTTGCGAGCCAATTTGTCACATCCTAATGCAATTTGCTGAGGAGAGTTAAAGAGCACAGGGCAGGAGCAGTCACCCCTTCCTTCTCCGGGCTCCCGCAGCCGCGTCTGCAGCTTCCCTCTTGCTTCCAGCCCGAGTTCCCTTCTGCCGGGGAGCAGGGGAAGCTCGGGGTTAATGCAAAGAACAAGGCAGAGCACGGGAAGAGCACGGGAAAAGCTGCTTCCATCATATTGGTGGATTATGTGCAGATCTTATGCAGCATCTGTTACCTGCTTCCACCGCACCGACTTGTTCTGAGCCGGGGGGGAAACTCCACAATTAATTACAACGAACAACACCATAAAGACAATGAGGAGTAAATTGGGTTACTTTATCTTCTCGCAACAAGCGCTGGGGACGTGGTTGGAAGAGTTGGGAGGGATGACTGCTCTGCCAGATAAGCCGTGTCTCAGCTGGCACTGCTGGGTCACGTCCCTCACTGCTCGCACCAAGCTTCTCAAATCAAAGCTGCCTTATCTGGTCCCCTGCACCGCCCCGAAATACCACGTTCGAGCTTTGAGGGTCCTCAAAGTGACAACAAATGGCAAAAGGACAGCAATAAAGACCAAAAAAGCTCCATTGAGCTCTAAAGGATCTAACACCTCTGTGTTAAAGGTAAAAAGCCAAACATCTGTTCCGAGCATGGCACAGATTCTTGCGAGGCATCTGTCCCTCAACTGTAAGTAGGTCATCTCATTTCACTTTAGACACCGTTATCAATGAAGCCACCAAGAGCAGGAGGGCCAGGACCACGTCCCCAGCTCAGCTGAGCTCCATCAAGCACATTGAAGCCACCGGCGAAGCATCAAGTGCTCAGCAAAGAGCAGGAGCAGCCTTTGAGCAGTGGTTTCACATCATGGCACTCCGAGAACTTCACGTTCCCTCCCCTCCAAGCCTCAGCTGCTGCTCACAGACGCGCAGGGGATTTTTCTCCCTCTGCCACTTACTATTCACCTCGCTTAAAATTAACCTATTGACTTTCTGATACCCCTTAGAACACAGATTAATTGAACATCACTCACTTCACCTCCAGGAACGTGCGAGTATTGGCCATAGCGTGAATGGAGACAAAGCCGGGAATGCCTGACCGTGCCGGGTTAAACGGAGGTCACAGCCGGCGAGGACAGCTCACACAGAGCAGCCCCGGCTGTCACCGACACCCATCCGGCAGCTCCGGGGCTGCGGAAACCGGGACCAGCACCCAGGAGTTGGGGTTTCCCTCAAGGGAGCACAAGTGCATTCGGCATCTCTCCCCTCATCACCTTCCAGAAAGGCTCTTGCGGGGATTTAAGAAAGTTTTAGTGGGGATTTTATGTCTTTTCTCCTAAGATTCAGGGGTGTTTTCCAAAAAGTGCCTCCTTGCTAGAAGGAACTTTTTATGGAGACGAGTTTATCCCGCTGCATTGGCTCCAGACCGTGACTGAGCGGTACCGAGCGGCCGCAGAATTAACGAGGAAACAGCGATGTCTAACGGGAACGCGGAGCAGCCCGGGGAGGGAGCGGGAGCCGGATTCCCTGGAACCGGGCGGTCGGAGGGGCTCCTCCATCCCTTCCCCAGGCACCCCCGGCACCCCCGCGGGCACGGCCGGGGCCACCGAGCACCACCCCGCGCTCTGCAGCCCCCGGTGCCACCCGCA
>VWZW01000741.1:315461-328367 GCA_013397115.1 Edolisoma coerulescens | reverse complement strand
GCCCGTGCCCCCGCCGACCCCCCCCCCCCCGTCACCCTCAGGCTGTGACTGACACCAGAGCCATCCCCATGTGCTTCCCTGTGTGCACCAGGAGAAGCATCCCAGGGTTTCACACTGACAGGGAAGGACTGGATCACAAAAAAAGGAGACCAAGTGGATTATTTCTCCCGGCTCCAATCCCTCCATGGCTCTGCCAGGACCTATTTCCAGCTTCTCTCTCCTTATTTAGATGAGTGGAAGGTTTAAATGGGGAAGTTTTCCTTGGCAAGTGTGTTCTGGCAGTGGAACAGGACTGGTTAAATATGCCCAGCCCGGACAAAAGGAAGAGGCTGTTTCCAATTAGGATCGCTGGTATTTTTCTCTTCCATGATTTCTGATGTTCCTTGGGCCGGAGGTTCAGCTCAGGGAGAGGGGAGAAAGGGCAGGGGGAGCCCAGATGTGCAGATCTGGCAGATCTGATCAACATCTCCGAATTCCTCGGTGCCGCAGCACCCTCAGGCTCCAGCTCCTGTGGCGTTGCAGGGCTTTAATCATCTCAAGTTACTCGTGGCCAATCCAAACCCAGGCCCTGGAGCCCATTTCTCTGTCAGATGGGGCGATCCCCAGGCCAGCAGAGCCCTTGGCTGGTGCTTGGCTGCTCCAGGAGCCCTCACACCCTTGAAGGAGGCACCAGAGGGTTTTCCACGAGGATGTGACCCTTCCCTCTCTTCCCTCTCCTTCGCAGAACTCCCCAGCCTAGAAGTAATTCAAACCAAATTCAAACAAGAAGTGACTTGGGCAGGCTATCCATAAATTCGAGTACCTCATTTTAAGACTGTTTTATCCTTTATTTCCCCTGTGGCGCCGGGCAGCAAACGGGAGAGCTGCCGGTGCCCGTCCGGCTGCTCCAGCGCTGCCCGGGACCAGCGGGAATTCCCGTCCTGCTGCAGAGGCTTTGCCAGAATCCCCCCAAGGCGCTGCCGTGAATGTCCGTGGAAGGATGCAGCGGGGACCCCCCTGCCCGGGCAGCCCCGGGCTGGCTTTCACGACCAGCGGAACGAAAAGCAGGAGAGCGCCCAGCGCCAGCCCGGCGCACAGCGCAGCGCCAGCATCGCCGAACCTCAACAGAAGTCACAAAGCGGAGCCAGGAAAGCTGAATGTGCTCAACGCCGGAGAACAAAAGGAAGGGGAACCGTTTGTCACCTCATAAAGGAACGGGAAAAGAAAGTCTTTGACGGCGAGGGAGGACGATTTGCTCTCATGGGCCAGTGCACAGCCAAATATCTACAAGCTGTTCGCAGCAGACTGATTGCAGCAGGGCCAGAATGCCATTGTACATGCTCTAAAACAAACGGGGGGGGGGAACCACCACCACAGAGAGGTACTTCAGAAATAAATCACGGCCTATTCATTAAACCCGATTATTTTAGTGAAATCTATTTTCCCTTTCTCTTTATTGCTTTGTTTTCTTTTATGTTAATTCTGCGTCTGCTTAAAGTTGAATTCCTTGATCTGCAACATCTTTAGCTTTAATTTTTATTTTTTTTCCCCCTCTCTCTTCTCCTCTTACCAGCGAAATGAATTCAAATCATTTGCATTTATTGCAGCGAACATCCAGCCTCATCTGTAGCCTTTGGTGTGACTGAATTGCTTTTCTGCTTCACGGGGCACACGGAGGAGGCTGCAGCGAGCCCCTCACCACCCCAGGAATCATCTCCCCCGCACTCCCACGGTGCTGCAATATTCATCATATCGATCCTCTATAAAATAAATAAGCAAAATGATATTATTGGAAGCAATGATCTGATGAACCCACGGACTGAATCAATCACTTGGCAGGGACTTTAGAACAAGCAGCCGCTCGCTCTCGACTGTTTCCAGAGTCAATTTCCCTTACAAATGGGTTTCTCATCAACCCAAGCACCTCACAGAGGCAATGTGCCCTTCCACTGGATCTCCTTGGAAAATAGGAGTGTTACATATGGGTGCTATACCAAATCCAGCTTCCTTAGAGCCACACACTTCCATTTCTTAATTATCTTTGAAATCTTCTTTAAAAAATACTCGATTCCTTTCATGGATTTAGCTCAGAGAGACCCAAAATTCTCTTCAACACACAGAAACAGGGCTGGCTTCACACTGGTTCTGTTTGTTGAAATAGATTTGTGAAAATTATGGAGACAAACACAGAGAATTTGCACAGCTTGTTTGCCATGATGATCTCCTGTGCCACAGGAACAACATTGCTCCTGCACGGCCAAGGGGTGAGTGCTGGGGCTGGGGGAGGAAATTGGAGACGCAGCCTCAGACCACATGAAAAGTGACCCGAGCAAATCCATCATGAAAACACTGAGCTTGTTCCAAGGGCTCCATTTCTCCACCAGCTTCCAGCTCCACCGTCCCTTCCTTGGAGAAACTGGTGCTGAAGGAATGAGGGAAATGCCTGGCAGGGATTTCAGCGGGTGGAAGGGGAGCCCTGGAACCCCAGAGGGAAAACACTCACACTTAGGCACCCTGGGAGCTCCAGGAGATGCTGCTCTGCCTTGGGAAATCGAGCTGGACCCCAGCACGTGGCTGAGGGTGCTGGGATTTGGGCCAGAATTTCGGACACCGAGGTGGCTGACGATGGTTCCAGGGAACTGTCACCAGCCAGGACCCGCCAGGGTCCCCGACGTGGGCTGGGGCTGCTCCTCTCCCCTCCCGAGCAGCTTTATCAGCAGCAGATGCTGCTGCAGTCAGATGGAAACAACACAAGGAGCTCCCCACATGGCGTCTCGTCACAGCGAGGAGAGAGGAGCTGCTGGGGCTGGCGGGGCCCCGCGGGGATCCGGCTGCGGGAGGCGGCCCAGGAATTCCTGGGCAAGGGCCATGGGCACCACGGTGCCACAGCGCCCGGGGAGCAGCGCCAGGGCCTCCCAGCTGAGCTGTTCCACCCCTTTGGCCGAGGGAGAGGGGCAGCATTGGGGCAGCAAGGGAGAGCAGGGGGGGACACGGGCAGGAGACAGGGCTGGGAGCGCTGGCAATAATCTCACGGCGTGTTCTGTGCCTGCAATCCAGTGCCACGGGATTCACATTCCCTGTGGCTTCCGAGATGTTCAGGAACAGAATTCACAGCTCCTCGAGGCGCAGCACCTTGGGTTTAATCCTTTCCTGCCTGTCCCTTTCAGCCTGGAGGATCGGCCACTGAACCCTGCCAGACCCTCCCCGGTGTCACCGGCACCCAAACCCCCTCCCCTGGTGTCCAGCTCCCACCAGTGACCTCTCATTTCCCACAGCAAAGGGAAAAAAATCCCATGAAAAATCAGCCTGACTGGGGAAAAGACTCAAACTTATTGATCCCTGCATCAGCAGTACACAATGCCTGTAATTAAACACGTGTAGGCTGGGAGCTGCTTGTCTGCCCTCGGGTTTGTTCCCCAAGTGAGCTGCACACAGACAGACAGACAGACAGACAGACTGCTCCCTCCCCGTGACTGCAGGCCTGGGGAGGAGGAATAAATTAATCAAGCTCACCTCTGCTCGCAGGAAAGCCAATCAGGCTGGCTGTTCAAAGGATAACTGCTATAAACCCTGCATAAAAAGGGGGGAAAATACAGCTGGGACCTCCACATTGGCTTTTTAACAGCTGTTTGTAAATATGGCCAATAACTCATCCTGTCAGCGGGCTCGCCTGGCCATTACAAGGAAATATTCATAAACGGCACTCCCAGTGCTGATGGCTCCATTTCCTTAATGAAATCCACAGAGTTTACTTTGCAAAGTTTAATTGCTGGAAGAATGGGTGTCGGGTTTCTGCAGCCGACCCGCTGCCCTGAAATCCTTCCAGCTCCCATGTACGACAAGGAAAGAACTTAATGGAGCTTTTGCAGCAGTGGCTTAGCAGCTAAGCCACCTTTAAGCAATAATCCCAGCAAATATAGATGGAGATGCTGGAATCTCCTGCCTTCCAGGAGAATAGATTTTAAGTAATATGAAATTCAGTCCTGCTAATTGAGTGAGCAGGGGATTTCTGTAGGGAATGCCTCCAGCATTGAAATCCGGGCATTGATTACATCTCTTGGATGTGAATGTCTGCAGCAGGACGGAGCTGGAAAGGGAGCAGCTGGGTGAGGAGCTGGCAGGCCCAGGCAGGGATGGGTGACAGCGCTGCAGGGGTTAAATCCTTGTGTTGGTAACACACCCCCGAAGTCTTGGTGACTGTGACCTTCCACCTTTTATCCGATAAATCTTCGAGAAACAGGAGACTGAAATTGTTGGAATTGCTGTAGAACCTCCGCAGCCCTGACTCCAGTTTAGCCCAGGGGAATCCTGCGTTTCCCACCCGCAGGGAGCCCAAATCTCCTCGGGGGTCTCAGCCCTGGTGAAACCATCCCCAGAGGGGCAGAGCCCGGAGCTGAAGGTGTGCTTGGCCACAGGAATCCCCATGTACAGGACCTGCCAAGGCCATTTCTGCTCCATTCCTGACTCCCAGGGTGAGCATCTTCCCCAGGTGGGGATGGGAATGGTGGGCACAACTCCCAGGGCTCCCACCTGACCCCAAACAAACCAGGAGAGGTTTAAATCCCAGCCCGAACCAAATTGCTGAGCCAACAGCGGTGGCGTGATTTTCAGAGACATTCAAACACGGCACAAACTCATTCCAGCACCATCTCCCTCCTTCTCTAATATGGAAAATAGCCTGGAAAACAGCGTGTGCTGCTGCCAGCGGGGAGGGGAGCTGGGTGCCAGTACCTAAACAAGATCAATCACTTCCAAGAGCAGTCTGAGCAGGGAAGCAAAGCTCCCTGCCTGCCCCAGCAGCTTTGCACTGCTGAAGTTTCTCCAGTTATGCAAAACTAAGCGAAAAACTTAAGCTGACTTTGGGAGGTGTGTGAGGGGAGCGTGGGTCCAAACAATTCCTCATTAACAGGAGCTATTATGCATTAAATCCAGTCCAGGCCACAGCAGGTCCTCACCTGGTTCATGACCTGCAAGCCCAACACCTGTAATTTCATAGATCACACAGAGATTTTGCTCCGTGGAGCTCCAGCTACGGACAGAAGAAAACTTGATTGTTTTTTCCCCCAAAATTTTTGTAAAATATCATTATTTCATGATATTTCACATGAAAACATGAACCCTGCACAGGCCCTGCCTCTGCTGAGGGGTGCCCACATCGTGCCCCTGCTCAGCACCAGGCCCTGCGCAGGAGGAGGGGATCCAGGAGCACCCCTTGGGGCAGCCCCACGGCACCACCCGGGCACTCACCGGGAGAGGGGAAGGGCTGGGAGGCCCTGCAGGGAGGAGCGTGCAGGAACCAGCAGCTGGGAACAGAGGTCAGTTTGTTTTCACTGCTGCCCGACTCCAGCAAAGCAGAAGCTGATCACATGTGAAAGAGGCAGGATTTGAACAAGATCTCAGACAATAAAAAGGGCAAGGCAGAGGGCCCTGCAGGAGGAAGAACGATGCAGTTTAATTCCCAGATGGAGGCTTTCTCTGCTGCCTCAGATGCTGAGGGCAGAGGAGGACAGACGACTGAATCCCCTTGAAGCTGGGAAGGTGAGTGACTCCCGTGTACCCCTCTCTGACAGACACAGGGATCTCTCTCCGAGCCCTGTAGGAGCACACAGCAGAGGAAAGGCTTCATCCTTGGCAAAGGCACCCTGCAAAGGCTGAGCCTGCTCAGGTTTCCCTCAGAGGGCTGTGGATGCTCCCAGGGCCCGGCTGCCAGCCCAGCCCAGCAGCGCTGGTCGGAACGAGGTGCTGCTCCCAGAGCTGCTGTCCCACAGCCCAGCCCAGCCTGGGACAGGGGCTCCAGCCTGGGACAGGGGCTCCAGCTCCAGCCTGGGACAGGGGCTCCAGCTCCAGCCTGGAACAGGGGCTCCAGCCTGGGACAGGAGCTCCAGCGTGAGACAGGAGCTCCAGCCTGGAACAGGGGCTCCAGCCTGGGACAGGGGCTCCAGCTCGCAGGTTTTCAGGGAGGCAGAGCTGCCCAACACAGCCAGCACAGGAGGCAGCCCTGGCTGGCAGAGCTGAGCACACCGAAGCCTGCTCTGCCTCCTCCAGGGCTCGGAAGCAAAGGTCGGGAACAACAGACACTGATGCTTTTACCTTCGTCAGGTGGCACCTGAAGCTTCCCCGGGTTCACACAGGGAGCTGGCAAAGCCCTCCAAGCACCTGAACAGCTTTTGTCAATCTGTCCCCAAACCTCAGCCTCGGCTGTAGGCAAATGCTGCAATTTCCCAAGGAACCTTTTCATCCATTTTTTATGCGGCTCACTTTCTTCAAAGGCAGATTGGGGCTGGATGCGAGAAGGGAAACCAATATTTCACTTTCCTTCTGCTGCATTTTAATCCTGAAGTTTGGCACTTGGCTGAGCACTGCCCCAGTTTGCCAGGGAAGACATCAGGAGCCAGTGGGTACCGGAGCTCAGAGTCATTAGTGCAGAAGAGGGCAGAATCTGGTTCATTATTTTAAAGGCTATTCCTTTCTAATTTCTTTTTTTTTTTTCAGCTTTATTTTAAAAACCAAGCTCTCTGCTCCAGCCTTCCCCTGCCATCTAGAGCTGTCCTGTTTGGACAGGGCAGGTGGTTAATTAAGAGTGATTTTGTTTTATCAAATGATACTCTTCAGGGACAAAGGAATGAAGTGAGCACTGAAACGTTTCGAATGGCGATCCCCAGCGTTTACAGAATTCAGCTCCATTCCCCTGGGACCTCGGCAGGGCTGACAGATGACTGGGCTCCACCAGGGGAAGGTCTGGGAGGGAACAGGGATGACACTGGGAGGGGGTTTCATCTCCCTGGCTCTGGCTCCCTATAAATCCCTATAAATGAATGCCCAGATCTTGCCTTGGTGGCACCACCCCTACCAGAGGTGGCACAGCACCCACACGGGGTCAATGCTCACCCTGGGGCTGCTGCTCAGCTGCTCCGGGGTCTCACTTCCATCCCCCCACGCCTGCAGCGCCTCTGGAATCTGCTGCAGATCCCAGCAAACCCCCCCAGACCCCCCGGCTGGGGCAATCCAGGGCTGTCGGTGCCAGCTGAGGGTCTGGCCCTGAGGAAGCAGCCCTTGGATGGTTCGTGCTCTGCTGGTGCTGCTGGCAGGGAGGGGTGGCTTTGAGGCAAAAGGGGGGAAAAACCTCACAGAGTTCTCCCCAGAATCTGCACCTCTGGTCTCCCCTTCCTGCTCGGAGAGCCGGGTCTGCCACTGAGGCTGTGTTTAACCACAGGGAAACCTCACCAGCAGGAGTTCCCTGCCAGGGGCGCTCAGGGGCCGGGCACAGCCTGGTCCAGCTGCAGAATTTCCCCCAGGGTCACTCATTAATGCCACGCAGACGCTCAGCTGTGGGCAGGGTGTCAGTCTGGGGGCAGATCTTGGAGCAGATCAGCTGTTGCAACACCACAAAAAATTCTTTGTTTCTGGCTTGTGCAGCAGCTCAGGTTCATGTCCAACCTCTTCTGCTCAGAGATCTCAGTTTAAACCCTTTCCTGTTGATCCAGAGAGAATCCAGTCCTGACACAGAGATGAGTCTGCACAGCCTGTGCTGTTAAAAATTAATTTTACCTGATGGCTCCTCAAAGCCAAGGCAAACACAGCCGGGGTTTGGGCAGAGCCCTCCTCCCATCCCCACCTTCCTCTGCTCTCCCACTCCTTCCCTCCTCTTCATCACTCCTCCTTTCTGATCATTTATTTTAAACTGCTTTAGTTTTAATTAAACCCGTAAACAGGTACAAACAAACATGAAGAAAGGAAAGATTAAAGTCTCTTATCTACTAATTGTAGTCCAGATGAGATGTTTCAGATAAATGATCAGAGCATGGTGTATTTATGGAGCTCATCAGCCTGTAATTAATCCAGCATCAGGGTTACACCCGCGTGGCTTCTCAGGCTGGGCTTCTCTTTGTGGCACCAATTTGTTGCCTCCTCCTGCCCTCACCCAGAGCCTCACTGACTCCAAAACAAATCTTACTTGACCCAAACGCTGTTTTCACCTTTGGGGAGAGTTCTCTCCTCCTGCCTCTCTGCTCAGCATCGCCCCAGGCCTGGAGCACAGGCTGGCAATCCCCGTCCTCGCTCCTCACTGCTGCTCCATCCCTGACGTGGGACTCATGATAGGCCCAGAGCTTCTCCTCCATCGCCACCCTCAGCTCGTTCTGGTGTAAAACGAACTCTAATTAATAAATGTCCGTGTGTCAGCGTGAGCTCCTCAGACAGGAGCCAGTAAAGATCTACAAGGTGCCATTAATTCAGAATTAGCTCCAGAGACATCATTTCTTTAACTTTGTAACTGTCTATCCCTTCCCCGATCCATCTCTCTGCAGTTTTACACCACGATCATTTACCAAAATATCCCAGGGGCTGTTATATTTTAAGCCTTTTCCATTTTTCTCCGAGGTGGCTCTGACTGAGGCTGTGGATTCTCAGCACAGACAGATTTGCCAGGCAGGGAACGGAGCTGCTGCCAGGGAAGAGGTGTCCTCAACCCTGCCAGGGCCACAGCACGGGGCCAGCTCACAGAAATCGTGGTTTTTATCAGAATCTTGATCTATAATTCATCTTAACATGAATTGTTGCCAGTGCCCTCCAAGCGCAGCACATCCGTGTTGAACTGGGGACTGGGGAAGGGCTCAGGGTCGAGGTGAGGAAAGAACAGAACCCCCCAGGAGCCACCGGAGCACCCTGGAGTGTTGGCAGGAGCTGGGCCTGGCTGCCCCGAGGAGTTTTGCTCACACCTTGAGGTCCATTTTATCCCCCCCATTCTCCACTCCGACTCTTTTTTTTTTAAGGAAACAGGTTATTCCCACATCAAAAGTTACCCATGCAAGGAAAACATCCATCTTTAATGTCCCCTTCTCATTATTCCTGTGCTGAAAAGCAGAGAAAAACCCGGCAGTGAAAGGCTGGGTTTGGGATGGGGCACCTGGGACCAGGGCTGGGTACCTGGGTAACTGCTCGGGGTCAGGGCTCTGCTGTGGCTGCAATTACACAAAACCACCTTAAGCCATTCAGGAAATGCGAGCCCATAAATTTAAAGGGTTGAAACACAACTGAAGGACACTCAGCGTGCACAGAAATACCCGGGGAGGTTTTGTTTTCAAAGTTAATGTGTCCACGGGGGGTTTTGCTCAGCCCCATTTGTGCCGGGCGTTGTGCTTTGCTTGCACAAACACCTTCGGGAGACCCAGGGGCTCTGCTCGGGTCAGGAATTTGAAACTTTCCTTCAGTCAGGAGGAAAAAAAAGGAGCTGAATCCTATTCCAGCATCAGCTGTGTACCTCCAGAGCCACAGAACTGCTGCTCAGATCAGGTGGAACCTCCCTGATCCTCCCGGGGCTGGTGTCACAGGATCCGTGGCACTTTTGGGATCCAGGAGTTTTGTCTGCCCCAGAACCAGATAAACACTGAACAAACAGCCCAGGGGTTGTCCCAGGAGGTGGGAATTACGTTACAACAGAGCTTATAAAAACAGGGCAATTAACAACGGGGAAAATGCTGGATTTTTCCCATTGTAGCCCCCCAGTCCTGGCCCTGGGTGGTTTCCCAGCGCCTCTGACCAGCACGGTGCGGCCACTTCCCACACAAACCCTGACTTGTGCAGCCACACAAACACAAAAGCAGCCAATCCACCCAAAGAACAATTAAAACCCAAGGTTATTAGTCTGCATTAACACCAATAAGTCTCAGAAACGAGGGAGAAATTGCTCTGCATTAATTTCTCTGCGTGGCCTCCTGCTCCGAGCAGGGTTTAATAAGAGCCACACTCGCTGGAATTGTTTGCTGATCACACTCATCGGACTCAAACTGCGCATTCCTGGCAGAAGGAATTGATAACCCTCAGCTCTGACCTTGGCAGGTGCTGGGGTGTGGGCAAGGAGAGCCAGGAGCCAGTGCCCTGGACAAATCCCTCCCCAGAGGGACAGGAATGGGAGCCAAGGTGCTCACGAATGATTTTCCTCCTCAGATACCAAACAAAACAAATTGTTTGTAAACCCAACCCAAACCCAGATTTCTGTTGGTTTTCAGACCCTGCCTTTTTTCTTGACCGAGACTTCAGAGGCAGCAGAGAATTTTCAGCCTCTTTATCGCACACTAAATATTTCAGGGGAAATAGGTTAAAAAAAAAAAAAATCTTTGCTTTTAAACTTTAGTTCTTTCTTAAATACTGCCAGTATTGGGGAAAAAAATACAAGAGAATGGCTGCAGATTTAAAAAGGGGGAAGCGGTTGTGCACAGAGCTGGGAGCAGCCCCTGGCTGCAGTGATAGCACCAGCACTGTGTCACCCCATCACACAGGGCTGCAATTGCTTGTCCCCGTTGGCTTTCCCCCCCCTCTTAATCCCTCTCTGCAGCTTTACTGAGTTCTTTACTTTCCTTTTATTATTTCCGGGGGCTTAAGTCAAGTTTTCAGTCAGGCTTCAAAGGCTCTGATACATTTGGTGCCTGTAATTCCTGGGCACTGACAACTGCCAGAATAATGTTCTTGGGGCTCTGGAGGAGCCTCTGGAGGGGGAATGAGACATTCACGACTGCAGCTGATCCCAATCAGCTTCCTAAGGGCTGCAAGGAGAAAATATTAATCCCCAGATGGTTTGTGCATGCTGAGGCTCGGCAGCAAATTGGGATATTCACACCTAAATCTCGGAGAATGAGCTCACCTCGGGCCTGCTGAGGTCACACAGAGCATTTTATGGGGTTCCAGCCACAGAGTTTGTGCTGTGGGAGAACCTGCCCGTGGCTCAGGAGGAGTCTGGCTGCTTGGCTACTCCAGATGCTGAGAGATTTAAACTCTCTGGAAGAATTTCCTCATGGAAAGTGTTGGCAGGCACTGCCCAGGGAGGTTTGGAGTCCCCATCCCTGGAGGTGTCCAAGGGACACCTGGACGTGGCACTCAGTGCTCCAGGCTGGGGGCAAGGTGGGGATCAGGCACAGCTTGGACTCTGATCTTGGAGGGCTTTTCCAGCCTCAGGGATCCTGGGATTCTGTGGAATGGGCAGGGCTCACCTGGCTCCAGACAGAGCAGGGGCGAGGTGCTTCCCTCAGACCAGAGGGTTCCTTTGGCACAGACGGGNCCACGGCGGGGCAGAGCTGCCGCTGGCCAGCAGAGCACGGCAGCATCCCCAGCCTGCAGCGGGCAGCGCTCCAGAGCATCCTCCCCAGCACGTGAATTATTGCCCGAGCATTCCTGCTCTCAGCACATTCCTCTCCACACAACTTCTATTATTTTTTTTTTTTTTTTTTTTNNTTTTTTAGCGGACAACCCTGAAATTTTAAACAGCTCAGCCTCGCTCAAGCAATGCAAGTGCCTCCAGCCTCCGGGATGAACTTTCCATAAAAACCAACAATAATCCTGGCACTGAGAAGAGCAGCCGACCCCCAAACAAGCCTTTTATGTTTGCCTTTGTTTGGTTTGGGTTTGGTGTCTGTGGCAGCTCTGACTTATGCCCCAGTTCGCAGTGAGAGCCTTTTATTTGTCTCGCACAGGAAAAGGAGACTCAAGGCATCCTTAAGCTTCACAACGGGGGAGGGAGCAGCTCCTAAATCAGGGCAGGGAGGGAGGCTCAGCTCGGCTCAGCTCAGCTCAGACCAGGGTACCTCTTGCTTTGAGCCCGTTTGTGCTGCTGGGATCCATTCAGAGGACACCGAGAAATCCCAGGAGTAGTGTGAGACCCCAGAAAACAGGGTGGGAAATGAGATACTCAGGCATTGCTGCTCCTGTCCGTGAGAGCTGGGGAGGAAAGTGGGCGAGGAAAAGCTGCAAGAGCCCAGAGCAGCTCGGGGAGCGCCGCCCCAGGCAGGGCTCGGGCAGATGGAAACACCTTCAGCACCCCTGAACATTAAATTCAGCATTTCAGGGAATCACAGAGTGGTTTGGGTGGGAAGGGACCTTAAATCGCATCCAGTGCCACCCCTGCCATGGGCAGGGACACCTCCCACCATCCCGTCCAGCCTGGCCTGGGACACTGCAGGGATGGGGAGGATCATTCCTTGCTTCCCATGCCTCGTTTAGTGGGAAGGAAGAACGAACAGAGTTGTATTTCACAGTGACGAAGGTCAAGATCTTGCCACCAGCCCATGAATCAAAGCTTTCACGGGGTTCAACGAGCACATTACCTTGATAACTCCTGTGGTTATAAAACCCAGATACAGATATTTCTTCCAGGTCCTGAGCAGCACACGTGCTCTTTCATAATTAATAGATTGCACAGTTTATAATCAATCATGGTTGAATTTACAATGCAAACTCTTAGCATCACAAAAAACCCGCGCCTGATTATCCAAAAATATTTATTCAAGATTAAAAAACATGTAGCATATGAATATTTTAATAAATATTAAATATTTATTTCTCCTTTCCACAGCTTTCATAACTGGGCTTTTAATTAATCCGTCATTAAAAATTTATAGAGCCAGGTAGACTTTTAAATGTAATTATTAAATTATATCTTTAAGCTGCAGGTATTCACTTCTTTCTTGTGCCAGCACGGAGCAGGATGAGCTCCAGCAGGAGCAGATCCTGCTGCGGGGCAGGGATGGATGGGAACGTGTTCCCAGCAGTCCGTGGGTTGTAGGGATGCTCGGGATTAATCAGCGTTTGCACTTCCCTCCAGCTGGAAGCCGGGGAATGTTCACCGGGACAGGGGGAGCGGTGGGCCGGGGGCTGCAGCCCAGCCCAGCCCAGGGACACATCCCAGCCCCGTTCCCACACCGGGACTGATTCAGGGTCTCCTTCCCCGCCGTGGAATCTCTCCCGCCCCGGAGAGCGGAGCTCAGGGCCGGAGCCGGACTCTGCTGCCTTTCGGGGGTGCTGCCGGAGGCTCCCAGCGCCTTCCCGGGGTGTCCCAGAGCACCCCCCTCCTCCCCAGCGTGCCCGAGGTGCCCATCCGCTCCATGGCACGGAGCCCCAGCGCCCCCCCTGAGCCCGGCTGAGGCCTGGGGTCCCTCA
>VWZW01000741.1:262786-315423 GCA_013397115.1 Edolisoma coerulescens | reverse complement strand
CCTGGACGCGGCCAGCGCCGGTTCTGTGACACCCCCGACGCCCCCTCCCGCTGCCCCTCCTGCCCTGTCACACGCACCGTGCCCCTGACTCATCTCTGCCCCGGTGTCCCCTCTCCAGTGACACCACAGCAGCCTTTATCCGTCACCCTGGGGTCTTTAGGCACCACCACTGAAGCCCTTATCTTTGGGCTTGGTTTGTTATCAACACCACGTTTTATTCCCTCAGGCTCTGCCCGCAGCTCCCGTCCGGACCCCCGGGGATGGTTTCGGTTTCCTCTTGGGCAAGGAGCGCTCGGCCTCAGCACATCCTGCCCTGCCCGCTCGAAGGGAGCGATGCCAAACGCCCCAAAATTCCACGCACAAGCTGCAGCAACACCACGTTTGTCCCATTCCCCCTTGTCCCTGGGGCCCCAAACTCCCAAGAATTCCTTCCCAATATCCCATCTATCCCCGCCTGTCGCTGGGGTGGTTTGGGGCACCCCGAGCTGCGCGCAGGGCGGAGTGAGGGTCACTCACACCGCAGGAGGAAGGGGGCATCACCCTCATTTCTTTTATTAACCCCACTTCTTTTGTTGCCCCCTCAGGGTCTGCTGCACCCTGCCTGCACGGAGCCCCGAGCAGGGCTGGACTCGCTGTGCCCCGAACACCACCACCCCTCCCCTGCCCTCCCACAGCCCCGCAGTTCTGGGCACGTTCCCGTGCCACAAACCAGCCGCGGCTCGCAGTCCCTGCGCGGGGAGGGCGGCAGAGCGAGCTTCGCACGGGCAAAGCACTCGGAGAGAATATTAAACTAAATAATAGCAATTAATTAGGCTTGTGTAAAGCTATTAACCTTCAAATCCCTGTAGAAATAATAAGTAATGCTCAAACCCTCCGGGATGCACGCGATATCCCCCCGAGCCGGGGAAGAGGCAGCCGGGCTCCAGAGCGGTGGAACGATTCCTGCCCGGGGCAATGCTGCGGCAGGCTGGGATCGCTCCCAGTCCCACAGAGCCCGAGGAGGAGGGATACCAGTGATACCCACGGCCATGAGAACCCCATTTCCAGCTGTTCATTGCAAACCGTGTTCGGCGAGCAGCGCAGGGAAGGGATTTTCTGGAACGGGTGATCCCCATTGTCCTTTTCTCCTGCAATCCCCTGAAATCACGAGCAGCTGATCCCTCTCCCCGCCTCCTCCCCACGACTGCACCCGAGGGGAAAAGAGATCTTGATCTCCTCCTCAGCACTCTTCCAAGGGCCTTCCTCAACTTCTCTGGGAAAAAAAAGATCATCAAAGAATCGCTGAGCATCAGTGTCAGCTCCAGAGTCTCTCCCGGGTACCATTGCTTCCAGCCCAGTCCTGTATTTCCTAGGGATTAGAGGCAGATCACAATTGAATTTTGCTGTTGTGGCCCATCCTCAGCTACCACACAAGGAAACTTCAGCCCGTGGCTGGGCTCCCCACACACAATTCAATGAAGCAGGGAATAACAACCCTCCCCAAAGCTTTCGGTCTCCTGGGCTGGGATTGTCCCTCAGTGACTCTGAGGAACCCTGGGCTGGGATTGTCCCCAGGGAAACCCCAGCCCCCAGACCCTCCCAGGACAGCAGGAGCAGCTCCGTGCTGGGGCACCCATTGCTGGCTGTGGGGCTCAGTTCCCACCAGAACAAAGGTTCTGTCTCCAAAAGTCCCTGTAAAGCCACAAACCCCTGGAATTCTGTGGCGTGGAGGCTTCCAGAGGAAAGGAGAGCTCAGCAGAGCTCAGGGCATGGTGACAAGGGGAAGGCTGAGCCCTGGCAATGCCGGCTCTTCAGGGGTGCAAGATATCCTGCTCTGTGTAATGGAAGTGCTCTCCTCAACAATCTGCCTTTAATGGGGTTACTATTGCAGAGGGAAAGCATTTTATATGGAACCAGGTTTACATTATCCTGCTATTCGGAGATCTAGCTTGCAATGCTGTTCAAATCCTTTAATCCATAAATAGGATTCCAGCCAGAGCTGGGCTGCCTTCCAAAACTGTAATCTCCAGTATATGAATTATTACAAAAAGATTAGGGTGTTTCAAGTAATAACATTTCAAATAAATCAGCTTTCATGAAGGAACAACAAACTAATATCGGAAATAACAATATAAAGACATTTATAGAGCCACTTGCTGGAATAACTTCTCTAACCAGGGGGATTCTTTGCTCATTTACATACTTTGTATTTTTTTTAATTTGAGGAGCAGACCTTTGCTGTTGTCCCCTCCCTCCTGGGCACAGCAGTGAAGGTGCTGCTGGCTCGGAGGATGCCTTGGAGCCACAGCTCTGCTCTTTGGGGACAGAGGGATGTGCTGCTGCTGCTGCTGCTGCTGCTGCTGCTGCTGCTCTCCCCCAGCCCTCAGCTCTCCCTAATGGTCAGATAATCCTGAAGGCCACGAACGCTCCCCCAACTCCACTTTAATCACGATGAGCCAGGAGTTTAATTATGATTCCTGGTGCATTTGCAAAAGCCCCTCCCTCCCGCAGCCCCCACGTGCAGGCAGAGCTTAATTCTCTGCCCTTGATTATTTCCTGCTTCTTTTGGCCATGGTTCTGTGATAAATCCATGGTGCTTTGCTTCCCTACACACTGCATGGCCTCTGCACATCTTCTGTGGCTTTTTAAAGAAAACTTATTCCAAACCTGTGCATCCTAAAAATAAACCCAGCCTGGGGCCAATTAGGAGCCCCTGGTTTGGATTCAGGCCTCATAACACCATTAAAAAGGGGAAAAAGCTCCTGCCTGGGATTGCTGCCTGCTGGGCTCTGCCCTGGGACCACAAACCCCAACAGCAGCCACAGAAAGTCCTCGTGGCCCCCCTTTGCCATCAATTGTTCTGGTCCTTGTAAATGAACCACCCGAGACTTCCAAAATCCAATCACACCCAAAGCACCTGAAATTAGATCTTTAATAAAAGATACTCTGGGTATTATCAGAAACAGCTCTCTTGGATATTTTATATACATAAAAAAAGAAAAAAGTTTGATGGCCTCCATAATTTTTGGTGAGTTTCTTCAGCCACTCAGCTGTGATTTACACAGGACACTTTGCCCTTTATAGGATAAATTACACCAGGGCACCCAGGAGAGCGGAGAGCAAGCGAATCAGACTTCCAAAGGTCTCCTGGCAAGGAAAATTAGAGACAGAATTAATTCATTTTTTAGTGCAGTGGATGCAGGGCAAACCTGAACCCACACAGGTGATTTCCAGAGCAGCACTGCGAGGTCACAGCCCCCAAACCCTCCTGGTGCTGAACTCCCCCTTCCCCAAGGGGCAACCCCATCATTAAAATCACGACTTCTCCAAGAGCCTCAGCCACTCCAGGCTGAAACATTCTGAAGGCTAAAAAACAAACAAAGCCCACCCTGCCTGCTCTCCTTTTCAATTCCTAATGGCCAGGACCCCAAAGAAGCCAAAATCACAGCAAACACAGCTCTTTTTGCCAGCCTGTAGGTTTTTTTCTGCGGTGCAGGAAGGTGGAGAGCAGCACCTCGGGTAGGGCCCATCAGCACACACAGACAACGTTATTCCTCCCCTGCAATTCATCTTTCAGGCATTTCCAATAAGGCTGAAACTTTGACATGCAGACTGTCAATTCAGGGAAGAATTATTATTATTATTATTATTATTACTATTATTATTATTATTATTATTATTATTATTATTATTATTACTATTACTATTATTATTATGAGAAAATGAAATAAATCAGGGCTTTGCCAGCAGCTCTGCCCCCGCCGTGCAGGGAGCTCCCAGCTCCTCCCTGCCCTGCTCCTGAGCACCTTCCACGTCAAACAAAGCCCAAAAAACGCCCCCAGGAGCATTTCCCAGGGAACCAGGCAAGCCAAGCTCAGGAACTCAGTGAAAAACATCCAAAGTAACTCCAGCAAACCCCAGAAAGAAGGGAACAGAAGCGCTGTGGGTGCGAGGGCTCCAGCAGAGCAGCACAAGCCCAGTTTACACCTTTTACTGGAACCAGCCACCTCAACCCTGTTTGCTCCTGAGCCAGCAGCAGGCAGAGCCCTTCCCTCAGCTGAGTCCCCTCCCAGGTTCACCAAAAGCCCAAATGTTTCATTTAACCAGCTCCAGGTCAGGCCCAGCAATGATTTCCTGCACTTTTTTATCTCCTGCACTGAACTCTGTGGCTCACACCGTAAATCTCTGGGGTTTTTCTACACTATTATTTCTCACACCTTATTTTCTCTTGGCTGGAGGAGATGAGCTGCTCCAAGCTGCTCCTGGATGAACTCCCAGGGGTTGTTTTTCCAAAGGCATCCTCTCACCACAAAACCCACTCAGACCCTGTAAGGGGAGCTCCCTGCCTCACCTGACCATCAGAGCAGGGTCAGTGCCACCCCCGGGCACCTGCAGGAGCTCCTGGGGGGATCTGGGTGTTCCTTCCAGCCCTGCTGAGGACACCCCTGGGATAATTCTTACCCCCTGTTAACAATGCTCATCAACTCTCATCCAGTGGGGGTTGGGAGGAGAGGATCTGTAAGGTCCTTCCAGCCCAGTCTGTGATTTATCAACTTTCTGGGGGTGCTCCCAGCTCGGGGGGCTGTGAGTTCCATGGCAATGGGATCTGTCATTTCCTGGATAAGGCACCCAGCCATCCCCACCCTGCACACAAACCTGCCAGGGCCCCTGGTGAACGGGAATGAAGTTGTTTCCCTGCATTTGCCAGCGTTTTTAATGCCTGTCATTAGGCCCTGATTGAGGCAGATTAAATAAAAGCCACCTTGCTCAGCTTTCCCCTCACTCCTCCTGTTTCCACCTGACTTGGGCTGCTCCGGGAGTCAATGAGGCTTTTATGCATATTTCACACCGGGATGTGGCATTCAGATAAAATAATAACAACATCTGACAAAGTTTATTGTATTAAATAGGAGGTTGAGAATTCTTTTAACCTGCCCTACGTGCAGAGCTGGCTGCACTGTAACAACAGAAAATAGCACAGATCACTGTGAAATAATTTGCTATTCATTTAGCTGTCAGGTGTGGTTTGGAACAGAAGTTCGAGCACAATTCAGCTTTAATAAATAGATGCTTAAAATACACTTTGTAACCATCTCCTCGCATTAAAATTAAAACCTCAATCAATAACCCCCCAAAAACCCCAACCCCACAGCAGGTTGTTTTCCCATTATTGAACCTTTTTGTCCCAAACCCTGGCCAGGAGCAGAGCCATCAGGAGCCGGAGTGCTCAGACAGGCTGCAATTAGCACGGGATCCTGGAGCTCGGGCTCAGATCCAAAAATCCCCGGGTGGCGTTCGTGGCTGGCTGCAGGGTGCTGGTGTTCAGGGATGGCAGGGCTGGCACCACGTCCCCGTGCCCCAAGGGGGGCCCTGCTCTGCCCCGGCCTGGCAGGAGCCCCCAGACCCCGGCAGGAGACCCAGAGCCCCCAAAAGAGCCCCCAGAGCCCCGGCAGGAGCCCCAGAGCCCCCGAAAGAGCCCCCAGAGCCCCGNATCCCCGGGTGGCGTTCGTGGCTGGCTGCAGGGTGCTGGTGTTCAGGGATGGCAGGGCTGGCACCACGTCCCCGTGCCCCAAGGGGGGCCCTGCTCTGCCCCGGCCTGGCAGGAGCCCCCAGACCCCGGCAGGAGACCCAGAGCCCCCAAAAGAGCCCCCAGAGCCCCGAGAGGAGCCCCCAGAGCCCCGGCAGTCCCGGGGAGAGGAGCTGGGGGTGAAGACACGGCTGAGGTTGGACCTGCAGAGCAATGAAGGGCCAGGCTAAAATCCCCCTGGCAGCCTAAAATCCCCCAGGAACTGCTGCCAGGCCAGGATCAAACCCAGGCAGGGATCAGTGCCCAGCTCTCAGTCCGAGGTGGGCAAGGAGGAGTTGTTACGGAACTTTCGGACATGCAGGAAAATTAAGGGGTTTTGAAGCATTTTCCTTCCAAATCCCGAGACTTTGGTTTGAGGTGAGTGCTGGAAGCTGGGAGGGGCTGGAGGAGACCCAGAGTCTGCTTGGGACCCCCCCAGTCCCTCATCAAAGTCGGGCTCTGGAGGCTCCTCCACCCCGAGTTAAACCAACCACGTGTTCCCCACCCCAACAGTTTTCAGCTCTGTGGTGCTTTTGGAACCTCTCTCAGGTTTCCACTGCTGGGATTAAGCTCTTGGCTGCTTTGGAGTCTGTTTTCCTCCTCTCCCTCCCTGACCTAACCTCTCACCAAGCGCTGGTGCCTCAGCCCAGCGCCCTGGGGTTGATGTGGCCGTGCCTGCACCGGGCACCGAGGTGAGACCAGCTGCTCCCCGAACGCTCCCCAGCTCCTTCCCACGGGACCTCACCGACATCTGAAGTTCCTTTTGCCACTTTCATGCATTTTCTCAGTAACTTTTTTCATTAGTTAGTCTTTTTTAACGGAGTCCCTTTGCTTTGATCCTCACAATTTTCCCTCCCAGTGCCTCTGATAATTTTTTAAAGGCATCGTGGTAACTTTGAAACCTTCCCCACGTCCGGGCTCCGCAGCCTGGCTGAGATTCCTCCCAAACCTTTAAGAATTGTAAATGTGACCTTGCTAAGGAAATGCAGAAAGTGTCATCTCTTCCAACACATAAGACAGGCAAAGACTGTAATTTATAAGGCTGAGTACAAAGGGCTGTTTTTGTTTGAGCTAATTAACTGGAAGAAGAGGATAACTAATTAACTGCAGAGACACCCAAGGAAATACGAGGTTGCAGCAGAACCCTGTGACTGTGGATGCTCCTTTTCATCTCCTGGATGGATTGCTGGGCCCGAGCTGTGCCAGGGGCGGGAGCATGGCCCTTCCCTCTCCTCTGTGTCCCTGAAAAGTGCTGGCCTGGAAGTCTGGGATCCCAAATCCCACAGGCTGCAGCGGGAAACCCGCTGGGATGGAGGCAGAGTTGCACTCCTCAAGATCAGGCTGGAGTTATGAATTCCCATTCACACACCCCAGTAATTCCAGTGGTGCCTTGATCCCTCCCAAACTCGGGCTGGAGTTATGAATTCCCATTCACACACCCCAGTAATTCCAGTGGTGCCTTGATCCCTCCCAAACTCGGGCTGCTGCTGCTGAGGGTTTCAGCCCAGCTCCTGGCCTGGCTGCAGCTCCCAAGGCATCATCTCCAGTGACAACGTGGATTTTTGGAGGTGCAGCCAGGGAAACTGAGGAACCTCAAGTGGTCGCTGCCTTCCCTGCCTCCCTCCCCTGGAAATCCATTAAAAGGCACTTTTAGGGGAATAGGCTTCAAAAACAAGGAACCGGTGTGCAGGCACTTGATAAGGCCCCCAGAATTAATCACAATAAATGACACTGTTTAATGGAGAAAATGGTGCCTGCCAGGGCTGCTACCTGGGAAGGAAGTGCTTCAATTAAGAGCTACCAAGATATTTAGGAATTTTCTAGGCAGATACAGTTTCTTGCTGGATTCTTCAATCTGGGCCGAGCTGATAAAAGGGCAGCAGGAAAATCTGTGCAGGGAAAACCCCTTGTCCTGAAGAGAGAACGATTCTCTGGGCTGCTGACAGCAGGAATTTGCTGGGTGTTTCACAGTGAGGGGCAGGAGCAGCCCAATTTCACACTCCTGTGTATTTTAATGCTGTTTTGGGGGGATTCTGAGTGACTCCGAGTGGGATTGCCAGGCCTCCAGCCACTGCTTTTCCTAGGAAAAATTCCCGATCTCACCAAACCCTCTGAGCCTCAGTTTCCTTTCAGTGCCTTCAGTTAAATCCCCTCTCCCTCAGTGGGACGTGCCCGTGTGGCACCCAGGACATCCCTGAGGGTCCCCCCTGGCAATTCCAGGCTGGGCTCATCCCCAGTGGGAATTTCTCCCCTGCAGGATACCCCAAATGCCTCTCCCAATGATGTTGTGGTGCCCGGCACAAGCCCCGGGTGTCAGGGGCCATAAAAGTAAGAGAAACCAACGTGCAGCACAGCCAAGCTCGTTACTCCCTGCTGGCTGCTGCAATTATCATTCCCTGTACCACGGGCGAGGAGTTCCATAAATTACAGGGATCTGAGCTGCTCCTGAGAGTGCTCGGGACCTTCTCCCAGCCCCAAACTGTCAGGCAGCAGCAGGCTGGGATTTAATGGCTGCAGACACATCCTGAGATGCCTGGGAGCAAAGCTGAGGCAGGCTCAGCTTGTTTAGAGGCTGCTCTGCAGCCCCTCCGAGGATGCAGCTCCATGAATATCGCAACGAGGAGGGTGCCTAATTTCATTAAATTCCATAAATGGCGCAATTCCGTCTGCTGCTGGAGTGTTCTTCCATGGGGTCCCAGCCCAGGCTGTCCCTGGGGCAGGAGGGACCCCAAACACACCCCAAAACTGGGGGTTTGGTGATGTCTTTGTGAGGGGAAATCTCTGGGAAGGGACATGGCACATAAACCTGGACCAAGAGGGGACTTCCCCATTTTTTGGATGAAGGAAAAGCAGCCCAGGACCTCCCTGAGGAGGAGAGGGAGATTTTCCTGCCCTCTCCCAGCTCCAGGGTCCTGTCCAGGCTCTGATCTCTCCCCTGCTCTCCCGCAGCCACAGCGACCTCATTTTCATCTGCTCTGACATTTTCCTTTCCTTTGGTTTCCAGGGCCTGAAAAAATTTGTCCAGGTGCTTTGCCTTTTCCTTTCTATTCCCACAGCAAAGTGAATCATAAAAATCCCCGAAATTAGAGCAGGGAAAAGACCTTTTAGGCCGTTCCAGTCTCCCCTCAGGGCAAGAGCCGCCAGGATTCCCACAGTCTGTTTGCTGGAGCTTTAATCAGTTCAGTTTTCATACTGTGGGTCACAGAGGATTAGACAAGAAGAAGGGCTGGGGAAGCAGCTCATCCTTTGTTTTTATCAGCAAAACTCTGTTCTGGGCTAAACCAGCAGGGAACCAGGAGAATTTTGCTGAATGCTGGATAATTCTGGGTTCCTGTGCCAGGGAGATCACACAGAGGTGTCCTGAATGTGAAATTCAGCCTGGCTTGGGCTGATGTTGTGGCTGCTGCTCCAAGGACTGATCATTACCTGCGTCTCCAGCAAGGGCTGATGTGACTGCTCCTCCCCGACAGCTGTCCCTGTCCCAGAAAAGTCATTAAATCACCCCAGGATGGGCTGCAGGTAACTTTGGAAAAGATAACTGGAGGATTTAGAAGTCAATTCCCGCTGTCTGTCAAACCCAGGTGATATCTGTCACCGGTGAGCGCGGGATCCAGCCCCTGGCTGCTCTCCCTGCTGACATTCCTGCCAGGGTTGGGTCAGGACCCCGCTGACCCCAGTGGGAGTGGGATTGGGGCACATCCCAGCACATCCCCAGCAGCTCCAGGGCTTTTCAGAGCTGCCCACGGTGCTCAGCCCTGGAGCCTTGTGAGTTATTTCAGAGCAGTTATCCAAGCACGCTGTACAAACCCAGCCCAGCCTGTGTTAAATCTGAGTTACTGAAAGAAAACGTGGTTTTGGAAAGGTCCTGAACGAGGACAGCGAGATGGGCACGGCAGGGAAAAAGGATTGTGAAGAGCAGGAGAATTCATCTCCTGTGTTGGACTCCTGAGCTCCGGGCCTGGAAGTCTGCTGGGAGCAGGAATTTTGTGGCTGCACAAGGCAGAGAAATTCCAGTTTCCAGCCCAGAATTGCTGGGAGGGATGGGGGTGGCAGAGGAGGAGCTGCTCTGTGCCCACCCCGGGCAGGGAGCTGCACCAGCAGAGCCCAGAGCAGCGCTGGGGCCGGGTCTGACAGCGCCCACACACCCCGAGGGCTGGGGAGTCCAGATGAGAACCAAGGATGGGAGCAGCTGCACCCCGCGTGGATCCTCCTTCCGACAGGGAATTCAGGAGATTTCAGCTCGTTCGGGTAACGTTAGCTCGGGGCAGGGTTAGATCGTTCTGCATTTTGACCTGGTTTTGTAATTATCGCTCCTTCAGAGGAAGATGTGTTGTTTAAATATCCTCTAATTTGCTTTCAGAGATCATAAACCCTCTTTATTATCTGCTGCCGTGTATTACAGACAGATAATGACTGACTCTTGCCTTCCCACTCGGAAAAGTGCATTTAATTCGGTGAAATAATGGAGGCATTTGTTCATCTTTAATGCCATTTTCTGTGCTTCATTCCCTTTTACCTCACGGAGCAGCCTCCTCTGGAGGTCCTCTGCTGTGGTTATTCCTGCTGCAGCTGCTGGGCACGGCTGAGGGCACTGCTGTGGGGGATATCCATCCAAAACCCCATGAAAAAGCTGCTGCAGGATGTCCCAGGGAAGGGCTGCTCCCGGGTTTGATCTGTTCCATTGGATGCACCCTCGGCCATCAGCGCTTTGCCCAAATTCCTGCGAATTCGGTGTTTTCAGGGCAGGATGAGGGTGCTGGGCCAGCGCTGAGCCCATACCCAGCACGATGTGGCACAGCCAGCAGCTCTCTCCAGCCCCTCTGAGACTGAAAGGAAAACCTTTCCTCAGCCCACAAAAAGCGCCCAAACCCAGGGATCCCTCGGCTTTTCCACATTTCCTCCATCTGTGGGTTTGTCACACTCAGATATTCCCATAAAAAAGGGCTCCATTCCATCATTCCGAGCAGATCTCAGCTCTGGCTTTATGCAGGCACAGCACTTTTTTTTCCTGGATATTTGCAAAGCTTTTAAAAATATGAAATAGTTCCTGCTCGTGCTTTGGCGAATGTATCAATTATTTTTAATTTCTCCAAACTGCTACTGTAGCATACAAATAGAGCAGAAATGAGAGGGCTTTTTTTTCCCCTCAAGAGGAGGCTTTGAGCATCCCCAGACAAATCCAGAGGGGGAGGAGAACCGTAACAGTGCCTTGCTCCCTACATATTTCTGCTTTTAAGGCAGTTGCTGTTTGTATACTCTATTATCTGGCTAATTATTCATTCTCTCTCAGGCACTGTGGGTTTCATTGTTTGTATTGCAGGGTGTTTGTTTAGGAACTCTGCAGACACCCAGCAAGAGCCAGGTTTGTCATCTTCAGGGAATCCTGGAATGGTTTGGGTTGGAAGGGACCTTAAAGCCCATCCAGTGCCACCCCTGCCATGGCAGGGACACCTCCCACTGTCCCAGGCTGCTCCCAGCCCCCATGTCCAGCCTGGCCTTGGGCACTGCCAGGGATCCAGGGGCAGACCCGAGGATAGCATTTCCCAAAACTGCCCAGAAATTTGGGACACTTCCCCTCATTTTGCTGTCTGCAATTGCTCTGAGGCCAGGAGCTGCTGGCAGATTCAATTTTACAGCCCGTGGCACACCAAGGCCTTGATGCAAAAATTCCTTGCACTCCAATGACCCCCATTCTGCCAGTTCAGGTGTTAGGGATAGGTGCCCTTCATTCCCAAGGAAAAGGAGTTGCCAGCCCAGGGCAGAAATCAGGGACTGAACCCAGCAATGAAGGGGAGAGGGAGCAAGAAAGGGGAGAACAATCAGGGAAGTGCAGTCGGCATTGCAGGTCCCACCTCTGCTCCTGAGGGGAAGCTCAGGAACAGTTTTAACCCACAAAGCAATTACTGCCAGAGGATAAAATACATTAATAATGAGGGACTTTTGGTGCTGGCAGAGTTCTGCTCAGGAGTGAGCAGAGAGGTTTGAGCAAGGATCAGCCATGCCAGAACCCCCCGGCGCTCAGGGGCCTCCCAGACTGGCACCCACTGGAATTCTGCACGGAAAACTGACTCAGCACAACAGAGTTTTCTACCCCAAATCAGCCAGAAAAGCACCCAGGCCCTACAGGAAGGGTTTTGTCCATGTTCTCCTTGGGAATCCTGTCAGAATTATGTTTTAAACCCCACTCCAGCCCAAACTGGAGACAGTTCCCAGCATGGCTCAGCTGGCCGGGTCCCTCCCGGTGGGAAAACACAGCTCGGATGAAGCTCCTTTCTACATGATTTTTTTTTTTTTTTTTTAAAAAGAAGAAATGATAATTATTCTGGGAGAGCATTCATTTGCTTGTTAAGTGAAATTTGAAGGGGAAACTTTAATGATGGTAGGAAGAAAATCAGATCTTCTTGTTAAAGTATGTTCCGAGAGAACTCGTGCTGGACAGCACATTAAGCATCAAAGACTCATCAGTGATTCATAGAAGACTTTTTTTCTCAGTGACATGAATTATTTTCATGGGAAAAGATATGAAGATATCTTAGATGAAGAAGATGAGTGAAGATTTTTTTTTTTATTTCCGTGCTTGGGAAGGAAATGGTGTATAAATAAACCTTCAATTTAAAGGCCATTTGAAAAACAACCCGCAAACTTATATTTCTTTTTCGTTCTGTTAGCACAGAAAAATAGGTTCTAATCCCGCAAATTCAACTTGGAATTGCAAATTGGTTGATGTGTTTGCAACTAAGCTGTGGGGAAATGGATATACAGTGCAGGTTGGTTTGTATTTTTCCTTAGTAACTCCTTGCTTAGAGGATGGAGCACATTCATCCCGGGCTGGGTGGGATCTGCTCCCAGCTCCCAGTGCTGATCCTGCTGCCCTGGGCTGCTGTTAATCCCTCCTTGATTTATAGGCACTTATCACCTATTGATAAGAGTTCAGCTAAAATCAACAGAGCTGGAATAATAATATTATTGTTGCTAACAATCCCCTTTCTGAGGCAGGACCTCGGCTGTTAATTAGGCATGACGTAAATAAATTAAGCCTCCCTTCACAGCAGCGTTTCTCGAGGTTCTCTCACAAAGAGGGACACTGAGGCAAGGAGAGCTAATCCGCTTCCATCGGCACGCTCCTCATCCCGGAGCAATTCCCGAGCAGCCCCCGACGCGCTCTGGAAGGGACGAGGCTGATTCTGCAAACCCGATTTGGGAGGGACGGGAGCGCGGGCAGAACGCATTTCCAGGGGAGATCCCAGAGCCCAGAGCTGCGTGAGGGCGCTGGGAGCCAAGCCTGGTCACCACCAGCATTCCCAGGGCATTCTCCAGTCCGTGTTCCCAGCTCCCAGCTCGTCTGGGCTGTGCCCATCCCCGAGGAGGATGGGAACAATTACTGTAATGCAAACAATAACTCTGGGATGCTAATGAAGGATACAATTAAAGGCAGCCGAGCATTTATCCCTGGAAACATCCTCGTAAATCGCAGGACCCGGCTCAGAGGAGCAGGGGACCCTGCAGGCCGTGTCCCGGGTCCGGCTGTGCCGCGATGGAAGCTCGGGATGGTGCGAAGGGCTCCTCTGCCAAACCAAATATCCACTTTTAATTCATTTTCTGCCATTCAGAGGAAGGTGCAGAGGAAACAGGAGCAGCAAATGTCAGGCACAAAGGTCTTCAATGCCATCCCCTGCCAGAGGTGCCCTGTGCCAGGGGCTGTGGGTGCTGTGGCTGTGCCGCCCTCAGTCCATCACCAAACGTCCCCGAGCCCTGGCCCCACCGTCCATCACCCAGCGACAAATCCATCACTTCCTTCCCTGGAATGTCCCTTGCGCTGCTCTCTGAGGCCTGAACTGAGGAGGTGTGAGCTCCTGGGCGGGCAGAACCTCCCAAATCTCTGCTCCCCTCCTCCTGCTTTAGGAAGTGCCGGGAATTCCTCGGAGGGCGATTTCTCCCTGCCAGCTCCTCTCCTCCTCGCCAGCCCCCGGCTCTCCTCCCACCCAGGAGTTATTAGATGACATAACACTCGCTTTGCTGAAATATATTATTCAAACTGAGTGGCTTAAAATTGAAATGCTCCCGTGGTCATGAACCCTGGCTGCAGTTAAAAATAAATCCCTTTATCCGCGCCGCATCCCCGGCTCCGCATTTTCCACCAGAAGTCCTTTAAAATACTCCAGACTCGGAGCCTGAACGAGATCAAATGTGACTTTTTAAAAATAGGATGCCTGCTCCTCTCCCTTTGCCTCCTTGGGCCGACAATGGGAGATAAATTTGCTCGGCAGGCCCCCTTTGTGGGCCGTGCTGCCGAGGCAATTTGCAGTTTGCTGTGGAAAAGGCATCTCACGCCACATTTATCACCCCCCGCCGCCGGCTACAATCCAGCCCCTCGGAGCCACCGAGAGAGGTGCCGAGCACGGCTCCCGCATTATTATTCCACATAATAATGGGTGTTCAGGGAAGCAGGAGACAAATATAGAGTCTATTCCAGAAAGGCTCAGCTGGGGAACGGAGGTGGAGAGCCGGGGGGTGGGCTGGAGGGAGGGAGGGCAGACGGGAGGGAGGGGAGTGGGGGGAAAATGAATAAATATGTTCAGCAAACGAGGCCTTCCCCTTGCTCTGCCCCTGCCTCAGCTCACGGCGCTGGAGGTCATCGGCCCCAGCCTGAGCTGCCCACGAGGACACAGAAACCTCAGCAGTGGCATCGGGCATGGCTGGCAGAGGTGCCCCCTGCCTTCCTCCCAGGGGTGCCCCTCTGCCCAGTGCCCGTCTCTGCAGAGGTGACACCGCTCGGCCAGGTGCCACCTGAGCGGCTTCAAATAAGGGCTGGAACTGGGAACAATAAAACAGAACAACAAACTAACGAAAATGCCCGGTCGCATTAGAGGTCGAGGCACTGAGAAGTTAATCACCTGCCCGTGGGCACAAGGGGAGTCACCAAGGAATCCCAAATTCTGTGGTTTAGCCCTCGGAATTTGGCCTCCATCTCCCACATCCTCATGGATCTATTTCCATTACCGTAAACTAAAAGCTAATCCATCCTGTAGAGACAGCAGAAAAAGCTGTATAGCAGATTATAAACAGATTTAGATGATCAGAGGACAGCTCTGTGCTTTTATATGGTTATTTTTTAAGGTTTAAAATCAAAAGAGAGATAACTTCACCAAGGAGAGCTCACAGGCAGATACTCCTTTATCTTCCCATCCTACACACTCCCAACCCAGAGCTTTGCTGGAAATCTTTGCTGAGTATTTTGGGTAGCAAATGCCTGGTGAGGAGACATTCTGAGCATGTCAAGTGGAGGAATTTTTCTCACATGCCTAAAAAAAATATAACATTCCTCTCATGTTTTCTGAATTTCACATCTGTGAGGGTTTTATTTTTTGAGGGTTTTATATTTTGAGTGCAAGAATGAAACACAGGCTCCTGTCTGAAGATGTGGGGTTTGATCCTGGGATTGCTTCATCTCGGGGCCTTGGCAGTGTCCCTGCCTGACACTTGTCATTACCATTCCTCTCCATCCCCCTTCCCCTCCCTGTCAGCTCCTCCAGTCATGTCAATATTCATTTTTCTTTGCCACAGTAAGTTGGTTAATCAGACCTTTGAAAGCAAACTTTCAGCTGGGTATTTGTATGCAGCCCCTCGACAGAAATGCAGATTTAAGGAGGCAGCCATATGCAGGCGTGAAGGGAGCAGCTGTTGTACAATCAGGGGTAATTTAAAAGAGAGGGGGAAGGTGAGGGAAGGACGACACGAATCCAAAGTCAAGGGTTTTTTGTTGTTGCTGCAAACACAGAAATGATGTTTTACTTCACACCTCCCGGTCCCACGGAGAAAACACCGCTTGTCTTCTGGGTCACTGCCACCAAACGCCACCTCTCTGCTCCCAGATGTCATTTCAGAGCTGTGCCGTTGTTTCCTGCACTGAACAGAGAATTCATCCCACACGTTTTTCATCTCCCAGCCTTTTGGAAGATAGAGAATTCCTTAAAGTTCATCCAGTTCCAACCCCTGGCACAGGCAGGGATCCATCCCCTCTCTGCACGGGGTGCTCAGAAAGGCAGAACTCCCTGGGAATTGCTGGGTCTCTGTTCCCTTGGCCAGGAGAACCCAGCAGAAACAGGACTAATTCCTGTGGAACCTGTGGATCAGCAGGTCAGGATGAGGTGAGGGGTAGAGCTTTGGGCTCCAGGACTTTACCTCCCCCCTACTTTCAGAGCTGCCAGCCTTCCACATCAGCAGAGATCAAGTTTTGCCTTCACTCACTGTAAAAGGATGGAGAAAGGAAAATAAAAGTAATTATTTTTTTTTTTTTTTTTTGCAATTCAACGCAATCCTAATCAATTGTGACAGGACCTAGAGAATATTTTCACGGTGCCAATTACTTAAAGGGCAAAGATGCCACAGTGCCATTAAAGGAACAGCTCTGGCAGCTCCCGGGGACACGGCAGAACAAGGTACTAAATGTTGTTCCGCTCGTTCCATGAAATAAAGGATTGGGTCATTAACCTTACCAATGTCAATGTGTTGTCACTATCAAATTCAGCTAAATGAGTGTCCAAGGTAATGGTGAGGAGCTCCCTTCCCCTGCGCAGTGCATTAATACATTACCGGCTGCTAATAGCGAGAGGCTGAGTGGGGAGCTGGGAGCTGAGCCACAGCTGGGGGTGGGAGGGAGAGGGGCAGCCTGGATGGGACAGCAGAGACCCAGGGGACGGCTGGATGGCCACCAGCGGATTTATGCACTCACACATGCACTTTACAGTCCATGAAATGACTAAATCGGAAATTTATGGAAGCAAACTCCAGCGCTGTAAACATGCATTACAGGAGCAAATGTTTGCAAACTTCCTTTGGAGCTGGGTTTTAGCTCGGGATATAAATATCCCTGACAAGCTGCCTGTGGATCCTCGCCGTGAGAGTCACCTTTTCCAGCTCTCCTAAAAAAAGTGCATCTGCAGAGCTGAGGGGGGACCCTGTTCTGTGGGGATCCCCCAGGGAGGGGAATGATTCCAACACCTCCCTGTGCCCCAGGGAGGGGGATGCTCTGGGATCTGGTGCATCCCAGTGCCAAGGAATCGATCCAGGGATGGCTGCAGCTCGATAACCCCTGGCACTGATGTGTGTGGAGAGGGGAAAAACATTTCTGAGGAAAACGAACACTGCTCCAAAGAGAAAAACAGTGGCACTGAGAAAATAATGATCAAAATACTCGGCCACTGTAAGAGTTCAGCATTTTCAGGTAAAAGGAGAAGGAAAGGAAATGTTCCTTCCTGATTCTTCATGGGAGCACGGATAACAGTGTGGGTACAGCATAGGATCATTGGATGCTTGGGGTTGGAAAGGACCTTAAATCCCATTCAGTGCCACCCCTGCCAGGACAGGGACACCTCCCACCATCCCAGGCTGCTCCAGCCCCATCCAGCCGGGCTTTGAACATTTCCAGGGATGTAGCCAGAGTTTCCCACAGCAGATGTCCTTCAATCCTTGCAATCCTATTCCAATTTTCCAACGAAATGGAAGGCAGAAAATCACACAGATTTAAGATACGCAGAGGCGGAAAAAACCACCAGGATACCGGGCAGCAGTGCCATCGTTCCTGGGCCGACTCCTATTTCATAATTAATAACTTAAATGGGGTAATTTAAAATTGTTAATTCTTTTCACAGAGCCTGCACGAGCTCAGGTGATGTCAGACACGCTGTCACCAGGAAGGTTAAATACTCCTGGTAGTTGCTAATTACCTAATCACCATTACTATCTCGTATTAATTCTGCCCGAAGCGCAGATCGCGTTCTGCCTGAGCAGGGCTGCAGAGAAACCCCCGCGGGCTGCGTTCGTTTACAGGAGAGGGAAAAGTCCTCGCTCAGGGTGCTTGTCCCCTGCATTGGGTGAGCCTGAGGATTCATGGACACAGGGAATGGCTTCAAAGTGCCAGAGGGCAGGGACAGGTGGGATTTTGGGAAGGAATTGTTCCCTGGGAGGGTGGGGAGGCCCTGGCACAGGGTGCCCAGAGCAGCTGTGGCTGCCCCAGCCCTGGAAGTGGGAGCCTGTTCCAGTATTTGACAACACTTCCTGTTAAGAAATTGTTCCTCACATCCAATCTAAACCTCCCCTGGAGCAATCCGAGGCCCAGAACTCTGGAATTTGCTGAAACCCCCATGGATCCGCTCCCTCCTGGGCTGTCTCACGCGTGCCAGCGCCCCGGGCATGGAAGGGGACATTTGCTCCCCAAACAGAGCTGCTCTTTCACCACCCACACCCTCAGGTACCCACCTGGCGACGGGGCAGTTCTGGGAGCAGCTGGGTTTGTGTCCCACTGCCCTTCCCTGGGCTGGAATCAGCTCCAGGCAATGTCCCCGACCCGTCACCCCTCGTGAGGAGTGGCAGATGTCTCATGGACACCCAACTCCAGATTTCCATCTCTCAGGGAGCTGCCAGGAGCACTTCCAAGGCAGGGAGAGTTTCTGGCTGTTTTTAGTGCTGTGCTATTAATCTTTACATTTGATTCAAACTGTGTATTAGGGGATGGCAGCTACAGAGCTGCAACCTTTTGAAATGCTAATTGTCAACCCAAAGTTTAGAGAGACTCTTTCAAAGCAAAGTTGCCACTACTTGGAGGCTGTGCTCTAAATGCAAGAGCTCAATTATCTGGAGTGTCAAACTTCTGACACCCTTGCTGATCCATAAAAACAAGGGAGATTAAAGAGTTTTCTGGAGGAGAATCTCATTTTCATGCTCAAGGTTATTTACTGAATTATACATTGTGGCCAATCCCAAACCCAGCTCAATGATCAGGTGTATAAATATATATTTATGGTTACCCGGAGCACCCCAGTGAGGGAACAGCACAAAGTTTGTAGAAACACTCCCAGTGTTTTACTGGATTTTTCCAAGCCAAGATTCTGTTTTTAAGACTTTGAGAAGAGGAGCACTGGTGACTCTTTTCTGACTGTCTTTTTGGAGACAACAAAGCTTTTCGTTTATTGTTGCCTTGATTTTCTCTGCTGTTAGTGCATGGAAGAGCCCAGGAGTTTCTTAGGGGACGGAAGCTGAGAGTTACATAAAAGATGAAAGATGCAGCATGGAAATGCAGTTTTGGTGGGGATTTGCATTTGCAATTCAAGGTTCTGAGTAGCTTTGGCTGCTGTGTCTCCTGAGAGCAGGGGAGGAGATTGTGGGGATGAATTTTGCTGGTTCTGCACCAGAAACTGCAGCTCCCCGTGCACGACCAGGGACAGCTCCAGCCAAACCCTCCTCACCTCCCAGTGCTGGAGAAGCAAAGCCTCGACAGCTTGAAGAGAAGCCCTGAACAGGGAATGTGAAGTGGGAAAGGTCTATCTCAAAAAATCCTGCCCAGGGCTTGAGTGCAGCTTAAATCCCGCTGGTGGGGGGGGTGTGATGGCAAACACGAGCTGACAGCACCCTGCTCTGCGGGGAGCAGCTCCTGAGCACCCCGACTGCTCCTGGTGCCACCAGCTGGGACCCTGAGCTGTGCTGTGCCCACAGCCTGTGCTGGCTGTGCCAGCCCTCCTGGGCTCCAGTGGCTCGCTCACAGCTGGAATGTTCTGTTCTCCTTTGACTCTCGCCCCGGGATTCCAGCTGAGGAGCAGCCAGCTGAATTCCAGCTGGATGACAAGGTCTGGCTCAACTTGGTTTGACTTGTTTCAGAGAGCACAGTGTGTTGTCCTGATGCAAAGGAGTGCGGCAGGAAACAGCTGGGGCCTTTGCAAGAGGAAATGCTCCGCTTTTGTCACATCCAGGGGATCACGTTACACTCCAGAGCACCTAAAAATCCAAAAGCAATTAAAGGTCATGAGCCCCATCAATGATTGTTCATCCAGAATTTGTACATTTTTGCTGGATGCTGCACAGATGTCATTTTTCAGGACGGGCTGTTTCATTTTCTGGTGTCCCTCTAGTGATGAGAGAGTTCCAGTGATGGCCATGACCCCTTCTGAGCACAGGGCCTTCTGCTGCTCCCCTGGCAGAGATTTTACCTGGCTGGCAGAGACCTTCTCCTTTTCCCCTCAGAGCACCACAGAGCTCCCTCCAGCAGCCTTTGCCTCCTGACAGGCCCGGGAGGAGCCGGTGCCTGTGCCCACAGCTGCCCCCGTGGGAGCCAGGGAACAGGCCCCGAGGAAGAACCATGGAATAAAACCGACTCTAAGGGTGTTGCTAAAGGAGGGGACACCCCAAAAGTGCATCTGCCACCCCCAGCACTGCCCAGGCCCCAGCTCCACTGACGGTCCCTGCTGCTCCATCACTGCCAGCAGAAGCTTAATGGGGACCAGCAGTGGAGTTAAGCACCAGGATTATTAATTAAGGGGTTAACATGCCTGGCTGAACTTCTGTCTCTGTCACTAAGTGGGTTGGAAGTGCCAGGACTGATTGTGTGATTCCACGGAGGTGCTGGGGGTGGTCAGAGCACCCCCTCCCCACAGGATTCACCCCTTTGCCGAGGCAGGAAGGTGGCACTGGGCTCTCCATCCCCACCCCACACAAAGCCAGCCCTCCCACGTGAAGCAGAGCAGTTCAAACACAGCCCCAGCTTCGTTAGTTCCCCTGCCTCAGGAGTCCTGCAGCTGAGTAAAGACTCAGCCACAGCTTTATCGGCCTTTATCATCAATAGCTCTTTCCTTAATGGTGTCTTTAAGGCATTTTTATCCTACTTGAAACAGGACCCAAGGTCCTTTCTCCCTGTCCTTTCCAAGTCCCTCCTCTGAAGCTCCCAAACAAGGCCAAATGTCAGTGCCAGCTTTCAGCTCTGACTGACTCTGAGCTCAGCCTGCTCCCTTTGCTTCCCCCACTCCTGACTCCCACCCTGGAGAGCCCCCAGGAGGAGCCAGGGGTGATTTCATCCCCCTGGGAGGAAAAGCTGCATTCCCACATCTCCCAGCCCTGCCCAAAGTCACCTCTGCAGCAGCCACACGCCCCAGTGAGGAGGGAGGAGAGCCAGGTACATTTGGAATTTAAAGCTCCTCGGGTTTCAAAAGGAATCATCATCATTTCATGGGGAACGCGGGAGCTCCGAGCGGAACACGGAGCCGCAGTTTCCAAGGAAGGCTGAAAGTTTTCACCAGGCTGCACAGTGGATTAGCAAAGTGCCTCCCTCTCTGTTTTAAAATGCACAAACAGGGCTGAGAGGCAGCACTGAGCAGCTCCGAGATTGCCAAGGAATGCAATAAATCAGCTCTGAACAAGTGAAGGACTTGAGCCCTTGGCATAGATAATTTTATATAAAAAATTCCCTGACGCTGTTCTGGAGCCAAGGACAGGGAATGGGGATGGACACAGGGCCTGGAGAGCCAGGCTGGACACACCCCAGGTGGATCACCCACCTCACAGAGCCAGTCCGGGCTCAGGATGCCCCTTTGGAACCCCGGGGATGCTCCTGCTCCAGGACAAGGCTCCAGAGGGAGCAGGACTTGGCAGGGGCAGGGAGGGGAGGCTGGGCCCGGGTTGTGGCTGGGATCTGTTCCGTGCTGGAACGAGCATTAATTTCTGATTAAACCACTGCCCTTTGGACCAAACCCCTCCCAGCCTCTGGGCACGACCCCCAGGAGGGAGCTGAGCCCCAGTTTTGGCACCCAAAGGGGTTCAGGCTGGGATCCAGCTGCAGCTCCTGGCGTGTTCCAGGACATGTAACAGCTCCTAAACGTGGAGAAAAGGGACACCACAGCCCCTGCTGCTCTCCAGGGCCCTGCTGGCCCCTGCAGGCACTGGGGGCCACACTGAGGTCACCCCAAGGCTCCTCTTCCCCGGGCTGGACAACCCCAGGGGCTCAGGGATCCCAGGGACAGCTCTGCCCTGGCCTCGGGGATTCTCCTCTGCAAAGGGCACTCCAAGAACCCCACACCCAACCCAGAATTCGGTGGGAGCTGTAACAAAAGCAGGGATAAACCCCCACGGAAAACCAGGGGACAAAGGAACAACACATTGTGAAATGAAGCTCATGGCAGGAAGGAGCCTAAGGAGCTGTTGTGATGCTTTAAGATCTAATCCATCACCTTTTCTTCTTGCTGGCCTTTTACATTTTTCTTTTTCTCCTTTTTTTTTTGTTTTTTTTTTCTTTTTTTTTTTTTCACAGGGCAATTTCATAAAAATAGATTTGGCTCTCGGACGCTGGTGCCGTGGGGAAAAGCAGATAAAAGGCAATAATGCAACTAATGGAAATAAACCTTACAGCATTAACTGGTCAGGAGCACAGGAGAAACCCCCAGCTGGGAGGGAAATGACATCATCTTTTAATTTTTTACTTCTTTTTTTTTTCCCCCTCTGGCGTATCAGTGCATAAAACTCAGCTGTGAGGACACAGGTTTCCAGGGGACAGATGAGAAAGACAAAATGAGTCATTTCAGAGCAGCAAGATGACAGCAAAGACTTGTGCTGCACCTCCTGCCTGCCTTCTCCTGCTAAACCAAGTGCCAGATGTTGCTGCAGCTCAGGTTGGTCTCTGCAGCTCGGGGGGATTGTGCCTCTCACCAGGGAGTGCAGAGACCCCCAGACCTGAGGAGCAAAATCAGCTTGTTCAATAGGGATTAAAACCAACCCAGAAATCCCCCTTATTTTGGATTTACTGGGTCACATTTCCAGATTTATATGGGGCATCTTTATCGACCTCAGAGCATTTTCACCTTGTGCCTCCAGAGAGGATTTTCTGTCTCTGCCTTCTGCAGCAGCCCCGGCCTGTTCAGCTCAGGGAGGGCAGGGAGGTTAATCTGGGAAGGAAGAGAAAAGAGAAATCCTGGGGGGTTCAGCCACCTGAGGCCACTCCATGAGACAGAGATTTGTGTTCCCTGTCCTTTTCCCAGAGCCCAGCTATCCTTCCCTTGCCCGTGTTGTCAAACACACCCTGGGACATAAAATAAACATTAATGATCAATGGCTCAAACAGAGCTGCTGTTAATTAGCAGGTGCCTGGTGCCCTGGCTATCAAAGTGCTCTCCTAATACCGAGTGATTGAACCTTGCAGTGTTTTCCTTGCGATGAATCGGGGGGAGTTATCCCACGGGGTCTGAGGCAGATGGGATGGGGCACGGAGGGGTGAGATTTCCAAGCTTTCCTCACTCCTGACTTTCACTGGGAAACAAAAATACTTCAGCCTGTGCTGGAACAGGGCTGGGGTGTGGGATGGCCTCGCCTGTCTGTGTGTCTGTCCCTCTGCCTGTCCTTCCTGCCCTCCCCACAAGCAGTGGCTCCCACCTCCAGCCAGGAAAGGAATTCAGAGAGTGGGAGGAGAGGAAAAAATCCTCTTTGTCAGTGCTGTGACGCTCTGGGACTGAGAGCCAGCTCGCTGTGCTCCAGCAGGGCTGTCAGCAGTGGACAGCTTCACCCAGGAAAATCAGGAAAATGCCCTCTCGTAGTCGCACATCTCCCGCTGACCCCGTCCTGACAGGAGGAACAAGCCCTCATTAAGGCAGGACTGCTGCTTGGGACACGGCGGTAATGAAGGATGAAGGAAATCAAAGCCTTGCTGCTCACAGTTATTAGCACCAATCCAGATGTCTCGAAATTATTTTTTCAGCCACAATAGATAATTTCTGAATGATGTGCCTAACAAGGGCGAACGCTGCAGCCAGAGGAAGCCATCTATTAAATGAACAAGTATATTTCAATTCCTTCAAAACAGAACAGGCTTTAATCAGATCTTCAAAGCCAGGACAGAAATGTTCCATGTCTTTCAGAAGAAGTTCCTGCAGAGGGGACGGTGGCAGAGGGGTCTGACACGAGCCTGTGCTGAGCTCAGAACCTCTGCCACGAGCTGGAGAGCAGGGTCTGACACTCACTGCTGTTTTCTGCTCCAGCAAGCACTGAACTCACCCTGTCAGAGACATAAACCTGGGGCTGCTGCGGCACAGACGTCCCAGAGGAGCTAAAGGAGCTCATCCCCGAGCACATCCCTTCCCCCTGGATGCTCAGCTTCAGGCACAGCTCGAGCTTCCCCTGCTCTGTCCTGAAATTCCTAAATGCCATGCATCTTTGCTAGGTCAGATCCCAAATGAGGAGTGAGGTTCCCACCACACCCTGAGCACCCAGGGGTGTCACCAGCACCCAGGGATGCCACCAGGAGCCAGGGACGTCACCAGGACCCCGGACTGAGGCCAGCAGAGACCCCAGCACGGCCTCCCCTCCCCAGACCCTCTGGAAACCCTCCCCGGGCACCCCCTCTGTGCCGGCAGGTGGGAGCCCCTTCCCCGCGGCTGTGGGCTCCCATCCCGCGGCATTCCCGGGGCCTGGAAGGCAGGCAGGGATCAGCAGCGTGTCCCACGGGCACCCAGGGGCTCCTGGCCTCGAGCTCCGCCGAGCCAGCTCTCTTTGCTTCCCATCATTTCCACGCTCCCTCCTTCCCTCCCAAAAGCTGCCTGTGGGATGGGGGCGAGAAAGCCTTGGAGGCACTAAAAGCTCATTTTTTTCCTTCCCTGGTGGACATCAACCACTGATGAGCCCCTCAAACTGAGAATATCAACCCAGGGCTGCATCAGCCTGCAGAGCCTGGTGCTGCAGGGCTGCATCCAGCTCTGGAACTGAAACATTTAACAAGAAATCACTTCCTGATTAACAGGACGATCATCTCATCCTGCAGATAATTCCTTGGCTTTGCAGGAGGATGGCCTAGAATCCCTTTCCAGGAAAAACAGCCACAGCACCACAGAGTCCTCTCCAGGGATGAAGTTTGTCCCTCCTCCCTCGTCCCCCCCTCCCCTGTGGTCCCCTGACTACAACTTCAGTCATTAGCTATCGAATTAGTCCTGGCTGCAATCTGCAGCAATGCTTATTTGGGCCTGCAGGCAATTCCCTCACCTTTTAAATGCTACTGGGGAGTGCTCAGAATCCCTTTTCTTTTTTTTTTTTTTAATAAAACCAATTTCAGTTAATTTAATTATAGCTGGGATTTAATGTTTAAAAGCCATCAGCTTAATAAGTACCGGGGATGTGTATCATGGTTATCAGCATCTCTGAAAACTGCTGAACAATGCCTGTGCCATTTAGGGATGCAGAGATGGAGCTGGGAGATAGCTCCATGCAGCTGCCTCCCCTCCCGGTCACAGAGGCACTTCCAGGCTCTCCAGCCCCTGTTCCTGCATCCCCCAGGCTGGTTCCCCCATCCCAGGGTTGGCTGTGCCCTGTGGAGAGCAGGGATTTGTCCCCACCTGCCCCTGAGAGCCTGCCCAGTGCTCAGGCCCACATCACTCCTCTGAAGGCCAGCCCAGCCCAGCCCAGTGACTTCCTCGTTTATTCTGAGCCAAAAGTTCATGTGTGAACGTGGCTGAGCTTCATCCCAAGACCTGGAGCCACGGGAGCGCATGCCCGGGGAGGAAAGTGTGTGTGCCCACAGCAGCTGGCACCAGGGCATCCAAAATCCCTCCGGATCCTTTCCTGACCCCAGGGCGGGTGTGGGATGTGCTGGCCCTCGCCTGAGAGGATCGGTATTGATCTCTGGCCCTGGAGCATGAGCACCTGGTTCTCAGACCCCTGCTGAGCCAATTTCCTTGGGAAAAGTGGATCTGATTCTCATTTATGCCAAAGGCAGGAATTCACAACTCCTGGCCAGCCAGAGGAGTTTGGAAACACCTCCAGCCCTTCCAGGGACAGGCTGAAGCTTTGCCAGGACTCAATTCCCTCCCCCTGAACACACACAGAAAACTCTCACTGCCTGCTCAGGGGCTTCCTGCTGCTCTGCCAGGGGGAAATCTCTGCCCAGGGTGCAAAGCTCTGCCCAAGGTGCAAGGCACAAGCCAGCTCAGCTCTGAGTCCAGGAAGAGCCTCACTGCACAAATGGCTCTGCTGAGAATAACAAATTATCATCTTATCTCCACTGATGCTGCATTTTATTGCTTCTTAATATTTTTCCTGGGCTGTCCATGGCCTTTTATCATCTCTCCTGCACTTGATCACAGCTTTATGGCCCTGCTGTTCCCTCCCCATTTTTTTTACCCTCTGTCTTATTGGTCTCTATTTCTCCCTTCCAAACAAAGGCTTTTTGCAGGCACCTCATCCCAGCCTGGCTGCGGATATTCCTCAAGGTTCAGTTGCTTTCTGCATTGTTATTTGCAATTTATCTGATTCCAAAACCTGACATTATTCCTGGCTGTGATATACAGTTGCCTGGCTCTTGCTAACCATGTGCAAGCACATTATTCTGCATTGACAAATTTTATTTATTTATTTAGCTGCCCTCCCCGGTTCGGAGCAGCAGTCGCTGAATTACGGATTTTGATGTCTGCAAATCATAGCCCCATCAGGCAGATAAGACAGAATTCATTACTGCAGGCCCTGCCATCACATGGAGGAATTTAGGTCAGACTGCTTTGTCCTTGGACAGCATCCCTGGGTTTCAAACTCATCCTGTACAAGTTCTGTCTGCAACGCCAGGGACACCTTCCACCATCCCAGGCTGCTCCAAGCCCCGTCCAACCCAGCTTTGGAACCTTCCAGGGATCCAGGGGCAGCCACAGCTGCTCTGGGCACCCTGTGCCAGGGCCTCACCTCCCTCACAGGGAAGGATTTCCTCCCAATATCTCACCCAAACCCGCTCTCTGTCGAAGAGCCACCCAATGGTACCAAGGTCACCTTCCAGCTCTTGCTCTGTTTGAACTGGTGACCTTGAGGAGAAAGACACCATCGAACCCTTGGGCTGCTTGGTCATGGAGTGATGACAGATTTGTCCCTTCCTGTCCAGGGCTGCTGCATGTCAACCAGCCAGGGAATCCTGTCCAGGAGAGCCCTGCATTGCAGTGAGGGAGCAGCTCCCTTAACGGGGATGTAAAACAGTTTTTAGTTAGAATTCAGCCAACGACGCAAATTTAGATTATCACCAAGAACCATTGAGCACGAAGCAAGGAAAATAAATCACAATGCAGCTGCTTAGTGAAGGAAGTGGCGAGAATTTGGTGGTGCTGCTGCAGTTTCCTCGGGCTACATCCCATATTTTACTCATTATGAGCTTCCAAAGGGAAATTTGAAGACTGAAGGCTCCATCTGCAAAGTGACTTCAGGCAGGGCTGTGCCCCTCTCTGGATTGTCCGGGTTGGGTCCCTGTTACGCTGGAGTTGTTGGCAGGTTACAGCAGCAGGGCAGAAAATGCAAGGAAATTTAGTAGGGAAGGGAGAAGCTAAAAACCTGGCTTAAAAATTAGGGAATAGGAGTAGCAATGAGGAATCCTCTCCATCTTCCTACCGCCACCATAATAAAAGCTGGTTTTCGTCTTTTACAGGGGTAAGTTGGGTTAGCTCTGAACCCACTGGGTCAGACCATCCTGCAGCCCACACACAGATCTTTCAGTGGAAGGTGCAAAACAATGTCAGAGCAAGTGATTGCTCAAGAGAACTCCTGTAGAACTGACCCTAACTCCTCACAGAAGCACTTAGGAGACACACCAGCTCTTGGGGTTTTTAACACACAGGACCTGGGGAAAAATGGGATGTCTTTCAATTTTTAAAATAAATTTTAAATTTATTTATTATTTAAATTCTATAAATTTATTTAAATTCTATAAATTTATAAATTATTTTAATACATTTTTTAATATCCTGCATCCAGGGGCAATCCATGGAGTGGCACTGCTGGAACAGGCAAGGGTCAGGGTGGGACGGATGGGCAGCAGTCCTGGGGCTCAGGCTGGGTGTGAATCCTTGGATCAGGGTGGGAATGGGGATCAGGTGCTGGACAGGACAGAGTGACCCAGGCACAGAGTGACCCAGGGACAGTGGGGTGGCTGCAATCTCTGATGGCTCCCACGAACCCCACACCCACTTGATGCTCTCTGGTTTATGATGCAAGAGCCCGCTCACAAATTTGCATTTCCTGTGACAGCAGCAAATGTACTCAAAGCAAAGCCAAGCCCACAAACAGCTCCCTGCCTCGGTTCTGAGCGATTTCACTTTACAGCTTCGAGGGGATAAATCCAGAGCAGAGCCGGTCCCGCATGGCAAGGGAGGAACGATCTTCCCGGAGTCTCAGGAGCAGCTAATTGGTGTCTAACCTAAATCATAAAGAGCCCTGTAATTATACTGCTCAGAATTAACACAGAGGGCTTCTAAAAAGGTCCATTTTTTGGGTTAATTTACGCAGTTCCAAGACCTGTCGCTTCATCCCGAGCAATAAAAGCGGGGATGCTCCGCTCAGCTCCGCTCAGCTCCGCGTTCCGTTGGCTCACACAGGGCCTGTGCCAGCTGCAGCAGCACAAAAAGCAGTTTTCAATTTGTTTTTACGGCCCCTCTCTAAAAGCATTCCATTACAGGAATATTACAGAGGATGAAGTTTCCAAGCACCACGGGCAGTTTATTTGCTTGTTTTGCTGGGATGGGATAAACAGGGACTGGCAGGAAATGTTGTTGCAGGTCCGTGGGCTGCGTTCAGGGGTCAAGCCCTGTTTGCTCAGGGCTCCCCACTTTTCCTTCCCCAAGGGGTTTTTAGAGACAGAACTGGGCTGAAACTTCACTTTTGGTGTTGTTGTACAGAGGGGTTTTGGGACATGAAATGGGATTTTTCGGTCAGTTAGGAAAATTTAGAGAAGGTCTAGCATGGGGCATAGCCAGCAAAATATTCTGAGCAAAAGGAATTTTGGACATGCTGTTTAAATAAATAAATAAATAAAAGTATTGGAAAAGAGTTTCACTGTAAGTGAAGCTCTGGATTTGCAGCTGGCAAATAAAGCCACATATTTTAACCAATTATTTTATGGCATCTGAACCTTGAATAATCCAGCAAGCTTGGATAGGAATTGCACCACTGTGTTCTTGAATGAACCAGCAAACTTGGACAGGAGTTCCAGACCTGTGTTCTTACCCCAATTTACAAGATGTCCCTGGAATACCTGACCTGATGGACTGCAATATTTCCAACTATTAAACTTGGAGCCAAAGAAAATACACAAAAGAATTCTTTATGGAAGCCTGTTCTGGGGTTGTTTCTCCAAGTGATTACGTGAAGCACAGGATCAGAGCTCACCCACTGTCCTGGCCAAGCTGGAAAGTTACACTCAGAGTAATTGCTGCCCAATAAAGAAAATAAATAAAAATATACAGCCAGGTCCTCCTTTCCAAGTCTTTACATCCCTCCATGAACAAATCTTTCTCTCATGGTGTTGCACTGAACAATTTGGTATTTTATTGCTTTTAGGGTTAGAAATTCACTCACTGTATTATGGACTCGAGGAAAAAAAATGGAAGAAAAGATTTGTGTCTTCTTTGGACAGTGAAGCCAACAAATCTCTTCCAGTGCTTGCTTAGAAAATACAATTAAGGAGACTGTAGTGGACTCTCTGGAAAGAAAATTGTCTGGATTGAGATGTGAACAACCTAAAAGCCAAACGTGTGAAAATCAATCCTTCCCAGCCCTTTGGGATATGGCTGTTTGGGAAAAGTTTGCTCTGATTTTCCTGTGCCCTGTGCGTGTGTGTATAATTCTTCAAGCAATCAATATAAATCCCTGAAATGAGAAACTGAAGCTCTCCAAGCCTGGCCCAGCTCGCAGGTGAGGAGGGGCTGCTCAGGATTTCAGGCTGGCTGTCAGATCTCATCCTCAGAGTCCCCAGACAGTCCCTGAGGGACAGATTCCTGCAGCCTCCATCCCTGCCCTTCAGGGCTGGCACCTCTGTCCCCAGGGCAGGATCCCCCAGTGCCACCCCTGCCCCGGGCACCTCCCACTGTCCCAGGGTGTCCAACCTGGCCTTGGAACCTTCCAGGGATCCAGGGGCAGCCACAGCTGCTCTGGGAATTCCATTCCAGGGCCTCCCCACCCTCCCAGGGAACAATTCCTTCCCAGTATCCCACCTAGCCCTGCCCTCCTTCAGCTTACATGTATATATATATATATATATAAAATCAGAAAAACAAGGATCTGTGGGTTCTGGGAATAGGACACAGCGAGGACAAAGCTCCACAGGTGACATCCCAGCCCCACCAGGCCCCTGGTGTCAGTGACTCCCAGGCTGCTCTCTCACACCCCATTTCCCTGCCCTCCTCGGGAGCCCCTGGCACCACCAGCACCAGGAGCCTCCAGCCAGAGGTTTCTATCCCTATAAACAGGGACAATGCTGAGGGATGTCAGGAACCCTCTGGCTCCCACCCCCAGCAGGGCAGACCCAGGGATCTCTCCATTCTGAGCCTGGACCTTTCGTGTCCAGGCTGCACTTGAGGCTGTGCTGCTCCAGTCAGATCCCATTTTACGAATCATCAGTTAAATATATGTAAAAATCAATTACATTCCATCAGTGTGCCCTGCATCTTAACCAATGCCATCTTTCATCTTCCTAATGATCCAGAAGATCTGGAAATAATTAAAAATCACTCTTGAGGGGCCAACCTTGTCTTTCCTTTTTCTTCTGCGAGAGAGGAATTTCACCTTCCAGGGAGATGTGACATCCTGAGCCAGGGCAGCCGTGGTTTAATGAGGGGGTTATTGCCAGGGGAAACCGAGTCAGCGCCTCAGCAGGACGGGCTGCACTGACCCAGCCACTCCCTCCACGAATTCCAGGAGCCAGGGGCTTCCCTGGGAGCAGGGAAACGCAAACCAAGGTGCTTTGATGGGAGTTGCTGGGCTGGTTGGGAGCTGTATCATGCAGAAATTGCAGAACAATGTAGGGACAAGCCCATTCCAGAGGGCTGCTGCAACGCCCTGGAGTTCACAGCACACCAGGAACGGGCTGCAGATTTAGGGTCAAATTCAATTTTATACCTCACGCTTCCCTCTTCTCACATTTCCAGTGAGATTGCCCTGATCCAAGACCAAAATTCCCATTAAATTCAGACAGTGGAAGCATTTCTGGAGCTCCTGGGTTGCAACACGGTGCTGTCACCTGCACAAACCCCAAAGCCTGAACCAGAGTGGCTTCCCTGAGCTCATTTTCCTATTGCCTGGATAACAAACCCATCCCTGGAGCAGAGAGGACACTTACAAAAAGCTGCCAGCAAAGAGCTGCTCTTTAATGCCAGCCAATAATGTCACGCTCCTCAGTCTTCCCAAATTCCGGTGATTAGCAGTGACCAGGCTCTGCTCTCCCCTGATGCATCACTTAACCCCGTAAGCAGAAAATCCATCCCGTGCCTGCCCTGAGATTGATGGTGTCACACTGAACTGGCTTTTCAGGCAGGCAGAGCCATCACAGCGGAGCGAGCCCGTCCTGAGCACCCCTGCCCCGTGCCCAGCCAGGGGGGCCTGATATCAGCAATTCCATTGATAAGGCAGCAGCACAGCTCAGAGCCCACCACACCCAGGGCACCGTAAGATGTCACAAATAGATTATTTTAATTGTTTTTTTTTGCAAGGAATAATTTCATTCATCGCCCCAAAGCAGCGCAGAGAGCAGAGGGAGCCGTGCCAGGGTCACTGGGATGGGGGGGTGCCTTTTTCAGCACTGGGGCTCCTGCAGGGCTTGGGATGAGGGGCAGGATCTGCATCCAGGCACAGACCTCCTGCATTCCCAAACTGCCTCCCCTGGACTGAACTCCTCCATCCCCTCATCCCAGCTGGGGCACGGGACTGGCATTAATGCCAGAAGGGGAAATCCCAGCGGAGTGACCGGGGCTGCAGCACTGAGGTGGCAGGGTAAGAACATCTCTGAGGAGGGAGATTAATTAAATGTGAGAGCTGCAGCACCTCCCATCCAAGGGAATTTCACATTCCATGGGAACAGGCTGAGAAATATTCCCAGCGGGTTTATCTTCCTAGGCAGAAATGTGATTTATTAGAAGAATTCTCCTTCCTGAGAATATCCCTGGGCAGGATTTCTGGGTGGAATTGGGAAGCAGTCAGAGAGTTCATGGTCTGGATCAAACCTTGCCTGGGTGAATCAAAACAGCTTCGTGCATTTTAATGCACACCTTTAATTTCAGAGGAATGTTGGGCCAGTTCTTGCAGGAGTAAAACTATTTTCAGGTGAACTAAAAACCCAGGTGCTTTCAGCTCCCCAAATACATTTTCTCCAGCAAGATAAGGAAAGACGAGCAGACCTGAGAAAGCAGTGGCTTGAAATCCTCCAGTGTTACTTTTAACTTGGATTTAAACCACTCTTGCTTTCTCTAAACTTCCAGAAATAAAATGGCACTGAAATGACAGCTAACCTATCAGTGATGCTTCCCAACAAACCACAGAATAAGTGGATTTGGCCTGAGCCATTTCTAGAAACCCTGCATTTCCTAGACAAGCTCTGCTACAAAAAAAGAGGAAAAAATCAATACATATTAGATTAGCTGCATTTCAGTTTGGACTCAGCGTTTCAGACTTGGCCAGTTTTAGGCAGATTAAACTCCCAGAATTGGATCCCTCCCGAGTTTAAGGGTCATGGAGCTGACCCATGGATTAGGGAATGGAAAGGGCCGGAACCCGTCGTGGTTCCAGGGAGGAACTGGAGCTGCAGCCCCCGTTCAGAGCAGTGATTCACTCCCTGGACGACCTTCACCGAGTCATTCCTGCTCCCCTCGTTTCACTTCTCCAGCCTGGAAAACGCTCCTCGCTCTCCCTGCAGACGCGCTGGAACCTTTAAATGAAGATCGGGGAACTCTGCTGCTCCCGGCCTCTCCTGTCCTGGCCTTCCCACCCCCTGCTCCTGAGCTCCCCTCATCCCTCGGCCCTCAGAACAGAATGAGGCCAAGGCTTCCCTCTCCAGTGGGCACGCTGCCATTGATGGATGGCTCAGGAGATCCGGGAGCAGAGCGGCGTTCTGCCGTTCTGCCGTTCTGCCGTTCCGTCCCGCTGGCCCGGGCAAGGGCCGTGCCCGGCTCGCCGGCTGTCGCTGCCAGCAGGGCCCTTCCCTCAGCAGGGCTCGGGGTGAGCAAAAACCACCCCGAAATTCCCCCAAATGCCTCACTGAAATTCCTTCCCATTGAAACAAAGGAAAGGCAAGGAAGGGAAAGGCAGAAATGGCATTTCACGGCGCACGCCGTTCTGCAAAGGAGGCTTTAACCTGGCTGTGCTGGCTGACTCCCTTTTGTCAGGATTTGCACAGAAAGGAGTTTGGTTCACCCCAAAAGTCAAAGGCTGCCCCGGCCTCCCCATGCAAATGTATTTAAATGAAATTTATCCAGAGCTGTGAATGACATTCACAGGGAATGAAGTCCATCGGCTCTGAGTGGGTGCTTTGTAGCCTTGATTGAAAATTGTTTTCATGTGACAGAGAAGGTGCTTAGGAGAGTAAAAAAAGATCATTCAGTGAGTTAGAAAATTACTCCAACTTCTAGACCATGTCAAACTAAATAAAACCCAAACAAACTCTGGCAAACGAATGAATAATTTACAGCAGCAGCTTCTGTATTTCTCTTACAACCTAAATCATCCCCTCTGTGTCTTGGTGGGGTCTGGAGCCCTGGTCCACATCACCCAAAAGCCGAGATTTCTGCACCTTGTGCTCCTCACTGGGCTGGGTTACCTGAGGTGCTGACCCAGCTGGGAAATCCTCCACATCTCATCCCTTCCCAGCCCTCTCCTCAGGGTTTGGGAAATGCTGAGGAGGAGGAATATCTGAGATAAGGAGCTAGAAATGTGTCATCAGTAACAACAACATACGGGAGAGATGAAGCAAAGAGACAGAGAAAACACAGAGAAGGTTAATTTTTATTTCCTTACAGAAAGGAACATGAAAAATCCAGGACCAGGACATATCTAAGGGGAAAAAAGCCAAATATGACACTTGTCGAATTCGACAGAGAGATCCTTCTTTGCTTGAGCAGCTTTGAGCCAGACACGGAGATAAAGGAAAGAAACCAGAACCTGAGCTGGGATAAAAACAGGCACCAGATGCCAGATTTCTTCTGGTAGCTGCCAGGGTGATGGGTCAGTGGTGATGGATTGCAGAGGAGGAGCCAAGAGCGATGACAGAGGGCTCCTGGCCCAGGGCCAGCGGCTCTCAAGGATTTGGCTGCGTTTAAACTCCCACCATTCGTGCAGGGACTGGGGTAACTTGTCTCTGCCAGGCTGTTTATCAGGACAAAAATCCCTGAATGGAAAAACACAATCTCTATTACATGCTTGTGTGTAGCATTAATAATCTGTCAGAGCAGATGACAACAGTCCTGATTAGAAAATGGAAAGGAGGAAGGTCTGGGGGGAGATTTATTCAGCTCTGCTGATCCAAAATTCCCATGGTTTGCTCAACATCCAACCAACACGAAGGAAAGGTTCCCTAACAGGTGAATTAAGGCAGGAGCTGGCTGAAGATTCGTGTCCTTACGGGTTAGACACTGGAAACAGCATTAATGCACATAAATATTGATCAGAGCAACTCAGAAATCAGTCTGGAGGTTCCTCCCCAACTGGAACAGGAGCTGAACCCCGGGCAGGGAGCACCTGAGCAGGCAGCAGGAGGGAAGAGGGGGGGATGTGGTCCCAAAGGAGGTGTGGAGCAGGCAGGAGATGGATAAATGTGACAGGAATGGCCCAAAGCTGGGGTGCAGAGCTGGGATGGAGCTGTAAGTGATGTGTGGAGTGCAGACAAACATAAAGCCCCGAGCAAACAGGCAGCTAAAATTAAATGTACAGCTCTAACAAAGTCTCCATTAGCACAGAGCCATAAGAACATCAGTTTGTGTCAACAGAGCATTAAAACAAACTGATCTCTGCGCTTCTATTTATGTTCTGCAGGAACAGAAAGCTGTCTCAAAAGCTTTTAACTTCTCAAATAAACCAGCCACCAATTTCTGACCAGCTAATGTAAATAATTCCAGGCCTGAATTTCCCCACTAGAAAAAAAACAACCTTCCTATTTTAAGCATTTCATTTTGCAAACAGATTGTTTACTTCGATAAAAACGAGGGAGGAAGTAAAGAGTAAAGATTAGAATGGACATTTAAATTAAGCTATAACTATTTGGCATCCAATCTGTCCATAATAATAAGATGAGGATCTGCAGCTCCAGGAGCTGGAGCACACAGAGTTGCTGAGATTAGGAGCCCTCATGCTTCAGGTTATGAAATGATGGAGGTCGGGAAGCAATTTTCTTGCATATATTGCTGACAGGCTGGAGACGTCGCAGGAGTTTTTGCATATTTTTTGAAACATCAGTTATAAGTCACTGTCAAGAAGAGGAGCCCAGACGAGGTGGATATTGCTTTTTATATCAATGGATTTCAAAAGAAGAGCTGGCTCCTGCAGCTCTCACTGTGACAAAAGTCCCTGCTCCTGTCACTGCTGGGCAGTGACGTCAGCCAGGTGGCTGGGCAGTGACATCACCAGTGACATCACCAGTGACATCACCAGTGACATCACCCAGGTGATGGGGCAGTGACATCAGCAGTGACATCACCCAGGTGACTGGGCAGCAGTGACATCACCAGTGACATCACCAGTGACATCACTCAGGTGATGGGGCAGTGACATCAGCAGTGACATCAGCAGTGACATCACCCAGGTGACTGGGCAGCAGTGATGTCACCAGTGACATCACCAGTGACATCACTCAGGTGATGGGACAGTGACATCAGCAGTGACATCAGCAGTGACATCACCCAGCTGACTGGGCAGCAGTGATGTCACCAGCGACATCACCAGTGACATCACCAGGTGTCTCCATGATCTGAGCCCCAAATCCAGCCCAGCCCAGGGCTCTGCGGGGGCTGTGACCCAGCCAAGCCATAAAAGCAGGGCCAGGGGGGCAGTGAGGAGCAGGAGCTGCAGCCCGGCCTGCCCTAAGCAAGCTCAGCCCCAGGGAGGGTCCTAAAACCAGTGGGGAAGGAAAACCCTGGGATAAACACCTGGAAAAGCGGCTGTTTCTTCTGGAACACAATAAACTCCATCACTGGAGAGGAAGAGAGATTCTCCTCAGTGCCAGCACTGCCTGCTCCTCTCCTCATGTGGGAATAACTCATCCAGCACTCCCAGCGATGTCCTGAACCCAGAATTCCTGCCAAGGTTTGTCCCATGGAGAAACCCAACCCAGCCAGGCAGGACGTGGGGAAAGGGACAGGGACTCCAGGGCTGCTCCCTTTGCAACGAAAACGAGAAATGGAATTGCACCACCGTGGTGGGAGTGTGGGGGATACGCCTTTGTGTCTTTGCAAGGGAAGGAATAATGGTTTACAAAAATAAATCTCTCTTCAAAGTGAAGTGAGTCATTCACAGCAGCCTCTTGAACATGACAAACAGCTCGTGGAGCAAAACAAAGAGGAGATCTTTCAGTCTCATTACCAAGACTGAATGTACTTCCCGAGCTCTAAGAGCCACTTATGATTTATGCTGGTAAAAATCAATTGTATTTCATTGATTTCCAAGATTAAGAAACAACAAAAAAAGTTTGGTCAAACCTGGGGAATGGTTTTATCTTCAGGTCTGAAGCTAAACCTGGCTGGAATCCTGGCAGCTTCCAATGTTGCCAGGCAAATTGATCAGGAGAAGGGTGGGCATGTGTTCTACATGCAGAGCTGAATATTTCATATGGAGCTACCAAAGGATACCAAACTTTGGGTTTACACCACGAAATTCCTGTCAAGTTAATCCTGAAGTGAAACCCAAGGTCATTTCTGATAACAAGGTGGCAGAATTTCACCCAGCTGTGGAGAGAGAAGGGGGAAAAAAGAGATTTTTGGCTGTTTGGGTTTGCATTAATAGTATTTAAGCACTTTGAAGCCTGACTCATAATCGGTGCCAATGCTCTCAATACACATGGGGAAAGGCAGCCTTTGTTCCATAAATTAATATTCTATAAAAAGCCAGGCAGCCAAAGGCTGCGGGATGGAGCAGGGAGGGTTCCCTGGGTGACAAAGGTGACGCCAGCACATCAAGAGACTCTCTGAGAATCACCCGCTCCCTGCCCATGGAAGAGGCTCCCGAGGCCTTGGGACACAGGGGCTGTCCTTGGGGACACAGGGGCTGTCCTTGGGGACACAGGGACTGTCCCCCTGGGCTGTGGGATGTGTGGGAAGGGCGAGCCAGGTGCCACCACGTCCCCAGGGCGGTGGTTCCGTGCGTGCCCTTGGCAAGGCTGGAGAGAGGGAGCCGCGTTTGGGGTCGGATGGACGGGGCAGTGAAACCTCACAGAACAAATCCCTGCTCAGCCCCGTCCCTGCTGAGCCTCCCGGCCCTGATTCACACCCGAGAGCCACATCCACGCAGCAGTGCCCACGGCCAGGCCGGGCAGGGCCTGGAGCAGCCTGGGACAGGGGAAGTTCTCCCTGCCCATGGAACCAGATGAGCTTTAGGTCCCCTCCCACCCAGCCCACCCCTGCTCCGGTGTGATTCCGTGTAACATTTCCCGTCTCTGTTTCCCTGACGGAGCCCAGCGCGGTGCCACGGTGAGGGACGTCGCTTGTGAAGGGAAGCGTGGCAGGAGCAGCGTTCCCGGGCTGGATGGGGGCTCCGAGCAGGAGCAGCTGCTGCTCGGCCCTGTTGCTCCTCACTGATGGGAGCAGCAGCTCCCGGGAGTGCCCCGGGCGGGGCCCGGGGGGTGCTCCTGACAAAGCATCTCACAGAAACCACTAAATATTGCATGGCTACACGGGCTGGGGAAATCGAGATGACTCGCAGAGGATATTTCCATGTTTGTGCGTTCTGCAGGCTCGGGAGCAGCTGATTCTATTTGCATAACATATTGGACATTTGTCACGTTCCATCTCTGCATATAAAGTGCTTCTCGGAGCAGGATTTGATGTTATCGTGGCCACATCAGCCGTGCAAGGAGGCAGAGTTAGGGCTGGTACTGACACGGGGCTCGCTGAGAAACAGCCCCAGTGCCTGGGGAACTGAGCTCCCAGCAGTGGGTAAATTATCCAGGGGAGAAATGAATCATTTAGAACCAAAATAGTAATAATAATAATAATAATAATAATAATAATAACAACAACAACAACAACATCACTTTCTGAATCAATTGGGCCATCTCCTGAACCAGGTCCATCACCCAATGAACCCATGGATCCCCCACGGAGAGGGAGGATTCCCCTGCTGGAAGCGGTTCTGTACTGGCCCAGGGTGTTCAGTGCTTTGGCTCAGGAATTCCAACCCCTTTTACATCCGAGCTGGAGGTTTGGCAAGGTTTAAAGGCTGCTGGCACACGGCCGTGGCAAGGAGGAAAGCACCCAGCTGTGCTGGGGGAACTAAGGAACATTGCAAGGTCATGAGGAAACCTCAAGGTGTTCAAACAGATTTCCCCTGGCTGGATGTGCTTCCGAGGCTGTGGGGTCGCCTCCCTTTTCCTTACAAGCCCTTTTGAATGGGATTAGGAAGTTAAGCCACTGATTCCTGAGGGCATCAGCCTCATCCCAGGGATCCTGAGGCTGCCCCTGGATCCCTGGCAGTGCCCAAGGACAGGTTGGGCTTGGAGCACCCTGGGACAGTGGGAGGTGTCCCTGCTGTGGCAGGGGTGGCACTGGATGGGCTTTAAGCTCCTTCCCAATCCAAAGCACACGGGGATTCCATGACTGCTTTTCCCACGAAATACTCAATTTTGGTACATGAGGCTTCCAGAAAGGTCCCCACACCACCTCAGGAAATCACAAGCCTGCACTGAATTCCTGTAGCTTGAATGTTTCTTTGAAACATCACTATTTTAAATAATATTTCCTTCCAATGTTTTTCTTACCCTGATCAAAACACTGCAGGATCTGAACAGCTCTTTTAACTCAAATGAAGGAACTGCTATCAAATGTCCCCCACACAGGTCTGAGTTCAAAAATCCCCTTCTAAATGTGCCTGGCTTGGGAGCAGGAGCCATCCACACTGGCAGATAATGCAGGAGATATTTTTCCATCTCCCTTTCATTTATTTAGCTGCTCCACATTTCAGCCTTCAAGTTGATTAACATCACCTGCTGAAGTTAATTAAAGTATATAGGATGTAATAAGACTAATATGTTTGAGTTCTATCAATCACAGAATCTGGTGAGTCAATATTTGAAATTAATATATCACAGAGGGGAAAATCCTCGACATGGAGGTGAAATTAAAGGAGGAGGGAGGGATTGCAGAGCACAGGGGGAGAACATTTTGGGGATAACACGAGAGCAGAGCTGCACACGCCGTTCCCACACCCTGAGGGATGGGGACCGTGCTCAGACCCATCTAAAATCCTCCTGGTGTGTTTTTAGGATATCAATGACTACTCAGAAAGCTGCAACTAAGCCTGTAACTCTGAGAGCCAGGCAAATCTGGTGGGTTTAAGCCTTTGAAATCCCTTGCCAGGTGATATTTCCCAAGGAACGTTCCCTTGCTTCCCCAGCCCTGGCCAGTGCTGCTTCCCCGGCATCCCGGCAGAGAAGGGGAAGGGGCGAAGTCCCGGGGAGCTCTGCCACGGTAGTGCCAAACCCGGGAAGGGAAATCCTGGCCCCACACACCAGGAGCTGCTGTCCATGGAGCACAATTCCAGCCCCTCGGCGAGCAAGGAGAGGCTGGGGCAGGGAAAGGGGAATGGGAGCCCTGGGAAAACCCTGCCTGTCCTGGCGCTGGATCCACCCCAGGTTTCCTGCCCAGAGCAGAGGAGTTTTGCTCTCCGAAGGCCCAGCTGTGAGATGGTTTTTGGCTGGCACAAGAAGCATCAAGAGGAGGGGAAGGATGGATGGAGAGAGCCCTGGAAGAGCTGGGGACCTTCAGAGGAGCCTTTGGGGGTGCAGTGCCAGCACGGGACCGCCTGGAGCAGAGCTGCCCCGGTGTCTGTGCACAGCTGCCTCAGCCACGGGGCCCTTCCCACATAAAATACTGAAATACAAATTTATCAGCCATTCAAATCTCCAGCTACAAGATCCAGCCGTGCCGTACGGCGAGGCCGCGCTGCATTAATATTTATTGAGCTTGATTTGTTTAAGGAAATACACCGAGCTTTTGGCGCAGGCAATTTCTATGGAATCAAACTGTGAAAGGCATTAATCACTGTCAATGATGTGTGTAGGGTACACAGAGCCCTGGAAATAAAGGCTGGATAAACACACGCTGTGGGATGTGTGGAGGCTGGAGAGGGCTGGCAGTCGGCAGGGGCAGGTGGTTGTGTTCAGGAACCTGCCAGGGAATCCCGGAATTCCAGCATTCCAGGAAATTCCAGGAAAACAAGGATGGCTGGGGCTGGGAAGGACCTTAAAGTTCCTCCAGTGCCACCCCTGCCTGGGCAGGGACACCTCCCACCATCCCAGGTGTCCATCATTCCCCTTTGGCAGGAAATTATCCAGACAGGGGTCCAGGCTGTGACCCCCGAGGGCACCGCAGGGCTGGGGGTGCCCAAGGACCTGGGTGTCCCTGTGCTCCTGTGGGTGACCACCAGAATCCCCCTCTGGGGCTAAACTGGAGTCTTTCCATGGAGGTTTTTTGGGAGCAGCCTGCCTGCAATGCAGCTTCTGCGATGGCAAACAACGCTGCGGCCAAGAGGATGCTGAATGACCACTGAAATATGGCATTTGTGGTTTCCATGGCAATTCTGTAAGAGGCTAAGGGGAAATTAGAGACACTTTCATTCTCCCCTCAACATTTTTTATTGGGGTTTAAATGAGAGTGCTATTAAGAAAGAGAAAGGTTTCAGGATGTGTATGTTCACAGGGGAGCTAAGCTTTAAACAGAAAAAAGTGTTAATAAAGCAATTTTAGAATTTAATCTGAGAGTTTATTTTCTCCTTTGCTGCCTTTCCTCCCCTGGGGATAGATTTCCTTCTTGCCCTGCTAAGGATTTAGGATGAAACCTTTTATATTTTTGGAAGCAGCACGAGACAGTCAGAAGTGAGAGGAGTTTAGCAATTCAGAGGTCAAGGAAATGATGGCTGCTGACCCCTTTGTTCTGAGCCAGTGGCTCAGACAGACCATGAACAGATGAGGGACGTCCATCCCCCCACCCAGCCTGGCTGGGAGGCTCAGATAAATTTGGGTAAAAATAATTTGCACTCTCAGTTCTGCTTCTGACACTTTCCAAGTCCATGGAACAAGCTGGAAATGGAAACCCCAAGCGTGGTGAGAAAGGCTTTCTGCACGTGTCGGGGAATGCCAAGGTTTGGAGTGCAGGAATGCCAGGGCATGGAGTGCAGGAATGCCAGGGTTTGGAGTGCAGGAATTCAGCAAACCCACATGGAAAAACCTCTGCCGAAATCTGTTCCAGAGCAGGACACCTTGGAAATCCATTTGTGAAGAGCAGGTGAGCCCTGAGTGTGTTCCAAGGGTTTAAAATGACTCTCATTAACTCCTTAAATGAGGAAGAGTTTCTGGAGTTTCAATAATGTGCCCAGAGGAGCAGTAAGAAGGAAGATTTAAGGAAACTTGAATCAAATCTGACTTTCATTTCAACTTGCATATGATCAGGGAGGCAGCAACGCTTTGTGGTTCAGGGATGAGGAGGGCGGGAAGAAAATCCAAAGCGCCCCAGAAATCCCAGTTTAAAAGCGCTGCTGCCCTGGGGAGGATAAAATCCATTTGTCTCCCACTGAGAGCCGGACTTTGCAAGGACCTGATGCTCTTTTGAAACGTGGGATGAAGGCTGAGGCTTGGGCTGCTGAGCATTCCAGCCACAATCAGAATCCTGGAGTCCTTAAGGATGGAAAAGCTCTCTGGGATCGTCCCAGCCCAGCAGCACCACGGTGTTCCCCCCTGACCCACGCCCAGGGCTGGATTTACTGGGATGCTGATGGAGCTGAGGGAGCTTTGCCGGGTGGGTTTGCAGGGTCCCGTGCAGGTCCGTGGATGAGGAGCAGGGCAGAGCAGGGATTCCTGAAGAACTTTACTCCAAACCCTTAAACCCAGCCAGGGCAGCGTTTCCTTCTCTGAACCACCCGCTCCAGCTCCAGCCCTGAGGTGAAGCTCGACTCCAAACCAAACAGAAACCCTACAGCCCTAGACGGGGGCACGTTAATTGATCCTAATGATCCCTTTAGAGGTGGAAATCTGAGAGTGGGTAATTCTCAGTCCCTTCCTCCTGGACAGGGGCGCGGGCCATTGAAATCCCCTTTGTGCCAGCGCTTTTCCCTGTGGCTGAGTGGTTGTGCTTAAACAAAATCCCCGGGTGATGGTTTCCAGAGCCACAGAAAGGTGTTCAGGGAAAACGAGCGCTCCGCTCCCTACACCAGACTGCTTCTTTTGGTATTTTTAGTTATACAGAACTATCTTCACTTTCTGAAATGTGAAGGGAAAGCCATATCCCTCCAGCTGTTGAGTTAAGCAGAGTCTTATTCAAATTATGTAGGGGGAAAAAAATGTCACAACATAATGAGAATCAAATGTTGGCTTCAGGCGCCTTCATATTCGAGGGCTTTAAAAAACAACAATAGCAACAAAACACTTCAATCTTTTATCTGCCAGTGGAAAATGGCCATTTAAATAAACATTAACTAAGCTGGGGAACTTTGATGTCACGGTAGCAATTGGTTTCTGACAGAGAAGATAGTTAAAGTCTTATTCTTTTTAATAGGTAGCATTTTTAGAGACAGATTATCTGAATTACAGCCCATCACTGCTCCTTTCCCGGCGCTGTTTCCCTCCGGGGACTGCAGCTGGGGCTGCCCGTGCCAGGGGAGGGCAGGGAAGGGGTTTGTGGCTGGCAGAGATGGAGACAAGGAGTCAAAGCATCCAGTCGTCCATTCCCAGTGCTGATGTGCAGGGAATCTTCCAAACCTGGGGTTGTTGGATTTGGGGAAGTGCAACTTGGAGAAATCTCTCGTGGCAGGTCCAGGGGGGCTGGAAATGGGTGATCTTTAGGGGCCCTTCCAACCAGAGCCATTCTGGGTTTGTGATTCCACGGAAATGGAGAATTGTCTGGATTTTGTCTCTCACATCACTCAGCTCCTGCTGCCAGGCTGAGCACGTTCCCGTCTCTGAAACCAAGCCTGGCAAGGGAAGTTGGGCACCAAAAGCCCAGGGAAGAGAGCTGAGAGTGGGGCTGAGAGGAAAACAAAGAGCAGCCAAGATCTACGAGCAGCCAGGAGGAAGGCAAGGAATTGTTAATTCCAATAATTTGATTTGCAGCAGGGATTGCAGCCCCGCCACGGGCAGGGAAGGCCCCGAGGCAGCGCCGCAGGAAGCGGAGGGAGCTCAGCGCAAACATCCCGCTCCGATATCCCGGGAAAAGGCTCTCCCAGGGCCTGTGGCTCGGGGGGCTCTGGCCGACGAGCCCCGGCACAGAACCCGCAGCGAGCTCCGGAGCCCTGGATGGCGGGGAACGAGCGGGAGGGGAGGAACAAAAAGCTCCTTTGATGCGCTCGCCCGCGCCGCGCTCAGCACGAAACGCGAATGTTCCCTCCCGCTGCAGAACACTTATCAATATTAAGGCATACACGGAGAAGAAGAAAGGAGGAAGAACAAAATACAACACTTAACAAGAGGGTAATTTAGCCTGTTGGCAAGTGCTTTAAGCCGAGCTCATGAAAAATTACTTGCGCGATTGTTTTGCGGGGTTTCTGGGCTTTTACGCATAAATGACGATACCGATTCCACGGGAGGCTCGGGCTCGCTCAGGTGTGCGAGGGCACGGGGGCACCGGGAAGGCGAGGGAGGAGCCAAGTGTGGAAATGGGAGAGGAAAAGGACCTTCCCCCCTGCTGCTCCTACAAGCTCAGCTACAGCTGTCCAACAGCTGGAACACGCGCGGGCTCTTAATTAAAACACGGTGGGGACCGCCTCGGGCAGCCTCTCCGGAGAACTTCCCAGGCACACTGAGCTGCCAGGCTCGAGTCTTTTCTCCACCCATTCCTGCCTCCTCGTTTTCTTAAGGAGAAAAAACCAGAGGGCAGTGGGAGCCCAAGGATGGCCAAGAGAGGGAAATAAAATCAATTGGATGCTACAGCTACAACAAATATTGCGGTCAGGGTGAGGGGAGGGAAGGAGGGAAGGTCGAGGAATAGCTGAGGAGGGTTTGTTTCATGGCATTCCTATCTCCCAGCCACATTTCTGTTTCCAGCAGCATCACCACGAGCACAGGAGGCAGGGGAGGGTCAGCAGGAGAGCTGGGAAAAGGCAGAGCCCTGGGAGGAGAATGGGCACGGGGGATCCCCGTCACTTGCTCAGACATGCAGCACTTGAATTGCTCTCTGTCCTCACTCAGCCCCCAATCTCCTCTGCTTGGGCACGCTCTGTTCAGCATCCAGAGTCCAGCTGGTCCCAGCCCACGGCCTGGAAACTCCTCCCGATCCCTTCCTCCCATGCCATGGAAATGTGAAATAAAGGCCTAAAGAAGCTCCAGGTGGACACCCCACAGCCAGTTCCAACTTCCCAGAGTCCTTCCCCTGCCACGGAGGGGTGGCACTGACGGCCCTTCCACTGAACACCCTCATTTCTCCTCTGCGCTCCCCCAGCCTGTGTTATCTCTGCTATCAGTCACTTGTGAAGGGCTTTAATCTGATTATTTCAGGGACAAATCTCTCCTGCACATCTTCAACTGCACAGGTTCTCAAGGGAACAGCCAAATTAGGTTGAGCCCTGGACAGCGACCACGGTTCCAGCTCGAGAGGGCAAATCTGAGCTGCAAAATCTGCCTTCAATTCCATGTTCTCAGAGAAAAGCACCTCAATTCTCTTTTTCTCATTTCCCAATCTGCAAAGTGGGAATAAAACCACCCACTTCTCCTAGAAATCCTGGGGCTGAACCCTGGAGAGGGCTGCACACCCCTGGAGTAAATGATACTGTTAGAGATGAAAGCATTTTGGGGTATTTTAGGAGTTCATTCTCAAAAATGCCAGTGATTTGTGAGTTTCTGTATCTGTGATGCAGCATTTCCTCGCTCCATTTGCAGGAGACTGAATTGCCAGGACAATCACAGCCACTTCTGCTCCCAATCCTAGAACAGGATATTGCTTTTTGAAGAGAGAAATAGAGCCCAGGCTTCTCCTTTTCCATAAAATCCTTCTGTTTTGGTTTTGTTCTTAAAGTCACTTTGGGTTATTTAATAGAAGGAAAACCTGTGATAATTTTTTAGCAATTGCTGCAGAATTTTCTATTTCACCAGCTGCTGCTTTTTGAGGACAGCAGAAGTTTTTTCCTTGTTTTTGTTCTAAGAGTTCACTAAAGTTGACAAACCCAAATCACTGCCAGCACCCAGTAATTCTCTTTAAGACAGAAATGACATCATCAGCCTTGATCACATCCATCCTTCATCCTGCTGCCTGTGCCACAAGGATAAAGCAATAGCTCAAAACTGAAATATTGCCTTGCACAGCTTTTATAGAGCCCCAGAGTCCCAGAATGGTTTGGGTTGGGAGGGACCTTAAAACTCACCCAGTGCCACCCTCTGTGTTCAGGGGCACCTCCCACTGTCCCAGGCTGCTCCCAGCCCCATCCAGCCTGGCCTGGGACACTGCCAGGGATCCAGGGGCAGCCACAGCTGCTCTGGGAATTCCATCCCAGCCCCTCCCCACCCTTCCAGGGAACAATTCCTTCCCAATATCCCATCCAAACCCTCCCTGCTCCAGCACAGAGCCGTTCCCCTGTCACAAGGCAGATTTGGGCACTCGTTCACCAAGAAATCGCAGCCGAAGTGCTCTGATCAGCAACCCCTCAGCCCGTTCCTCACGGATTTGCCCCATTCCTTTCCAAACTCCTCTGCACCCTGTGGTTTCTGTGAGGATTCAGTGGCAGCCAGAGCTCCCCTGCACAGGTAATCGTGGGCTGGGTGACAAATGCCCTCGTCTTGCCTGGTTTATATCAGTGGGCGAGGATTTCCCTGCTGCTCCCTCGTTCCTGCAATGGAGGAAACACAAAACCGAGCCCGTTCCCACTGTCCCCCTCCTGATCCCACTGTCCTCCTGATCCCACTGTCCTCCTGATCCCACTGTCCTCCTGATCCCACTGTCCTCCTGATCCCACTGTCCTCCTGATCCCACTGTCCTCCTGATCCCACTGTCCTCCTCCTGAGCACANCCTCCTGATCCCACTGTCCTCCTGATCTCTCTGTCCTCCTCCTGATCCCTCTGTCCTCCTGATCTCTCTGTCCTCCTCCTGATCCCACTGTCCCCCTCCTGATCCCACTGTCCTCCTGATCCCACTGTCCCCCTCCTGGTCCCGCTGTCCCCCTGGCACTGGGCTGCTGCTGTCCAAGCAGTGGCACTGAGCAGATATTTCCTGCCCTGGCTCACAAACCCTGCAAGGTTTCCTGCCCTGATGGAACACACGCAGCCCCCCTCATCATTACTCTCCAATACGTTTCCAGCACCTCACAGAGCTGCGGGTGGAGGCAGCTCAGGCTCATTTTTAACGTGCTTTAAATGGTTTTTTCCCCACTTCATTAAAGTAGAATAATTGTCACAGCTTAACGAAACCTAACGCCAAAGCAGACCCCCCCAGCCCATCTCCCCTCCCAAGGTAATCACATTTTAAACCCATGGCCTGTGCTGTGGTTTTTTCCAACATATGGGGGGCAGTTTGGGGAGTTGTTTGAAATGTGGGGGTTTTGCAGGAGCATTTTGAGAACGGGGCCTTTGCCAGGGGGGGCTGGGCTCGAGGCAGCAGGGGAGGAGCAGTGGGGTCCCCGCAGGGCACAGCCCTTCCCTCCAGGAGCTGCTGAATTCCCAGCACAGCATCCCTGCATGAAACACTTGTAAAAGGGCGATTTTAGCTCTCTGTAAATGATGCCTTGCCAGGAGCCTGACGCGGGAGCTGAGGGAATCGGCGTAAAAGCAGCCCAGACAGCCCACTCAGAAATGAATTCTTCCATAATTAGGCCACAAAGTGGAAAGTTCTCTTAACACTGCATTACTGAGCACCTGAAAGGAGAGAATGAAAGTTTCTCAAGGGGCCACCAGACCTGGAAAGGCAAATCACTGAGGCCAAAGAAAATGAGATTAAATTGAACTTCTGAAATGCGGTGCGTCTATTGACCTCCCTCATACCAAGTGCTTTCTTCATGTTCCTGTTCTTAAAAAAAGGGGAAAAAGCTCTCCAGGAGAATGCAGGCTGCTCAGCAGATAGCTGGAGGCTGAGTTGGATTTGAATTTTGATCAAAGTTTCTCTCATTTGCCATGCTTTCCTGTGCCTGCACTCCCAATCTGCCTCTTTTGCTTAAAATAATGCTTCCCATGCAGGGAGTCGGAGCTGCCACATGGAACAGGGAAACCTGGGCTCCTGAAAACGTCCTTTGTGCTGTCTGGGGACTCTGCTCCATGATCCAGGCTGCTGCAAAAGGAGCATCAGGAGTCCCCTGGCACACGGGGGCTGCTCAGGGTGGGCACCCTGGCACTGCCCCCACACCACCCCCCTGCCTCTCTGCACCCCCAGCTTCTCCACAAGCAAGAAAAATGTCAATTTCCAGCAAACTGCACAATTTCCTCATGCCTTGAGTTGGAATAATGTCACCTCCAGTCCTCTTCCTCCTCTTTTTGTGACTCGAAAGATGCAGGAACAGCAAACGACGAGGGTGGCAGAGGAACCACCTGGGAAGGGCCCTCTCCAGTTCCCCTCCCCGGGGATTGGCATTCCTGCCACGGCGAAGCTGCAGATCATTGGTTTGCTTTGAGGGATTGTCCAGCACGGCCCAGGCTGTCGATGGAATTGTCTTACAACAATTTCACCTTCCCTGTGCCTTTGGGCACCCTCCTCACACCTGAGGCAGCAGCGGGGTGGGTTTGCAGCTGTGCCCGCCAACAGCAGGGCAGCCACTGTCCTCCAATATTAAATATTAAATGTTAAATATTAAATATTAAATGCTAAATGCTAAATGTTAAAAATTAAATAAGGAAAACATCCAGTGGGGAGGAGTGAGGGGGAGGATTGCCCAGCTTGGTGTTTTTTGGTGCTGGTTTTCCTGCCGTGCCAAGGGCAATGTCCCACTGAGGTGCCTGGGAATGTTGGTATTGACAGAAAAGCCATTCCAGGGTGCCAGGATCAGTCTGGATCAGAGCACCTGCACGCCATGGAATGATCTGATGGAGATTTGGACACTCAGCTGGGTGAGAGATTGGCTCCCCCCCTCAGGCTGCTCACATCTCATTGCAGGGCAGAGCTGTGGGGCCCAGAGCACAAAAAACACCGAATATTTCTTCTTCCAAACCCTGCAAACCACTGCAGTATTTTAAAATATGGATTATCTCCAGCTTCTGCTCCTCTTGATGGTTCCACCTCATTTGTCTTGCTACTCTAATTTCCTTAAATGTGTGTTTTCTTTACAGGCTACTAACTACAGACAACTTGCAGCAATCAGCTGAGTTTATGCATCGACATCGCACTTTGTTAGCTGGGAATTCATTTCCAGGGGATGGTGAACTTTAATGAACTTGGAAATTGAATCACTCTGTTGTGTTCAGGGACACGCAGGAGACTGAGGGAGGGCTGTCCACGGGAAAGGCTCCTGGAATAATTCAGAGATGAAAATGCAGCTTGATCAAGGTTTGGCTCTCGCAGCCCCTGCCTCTCCTCTCCCCCGCTGCATTTGAGGACGTGCTTTGGTGGTGAACATGGGGATGGTGGTGGGCTCATGACTGAACTGGATGATCTTACAGGTCATTCCCAACCTTAACCATTCCACCATTCCATGATTTTGCTGTGGCCATTTTTGGCCACATTCTCTTTTCCCAAAGTTTCTCTGGGCTGACCCTGCTGTGCCACCTCACAGGAAACCTGCACTGAGCACCAAGGGCATGTGGGTTTATATTCTCCCATTTTTAAACTTTTTTTTTGAGATGTGACATCCTCAGTGTAACTTTCATCTCAGAAGCACCCAAGAGTGTTGCCACAGCATTTGGCTCTCCAGCAGCACCTGCTCTCCGTGACTGATCTGACAGATTTTCCTTTGGAGCACCTTTCTCCCTTCATGGATTTGTTCACTGGAGAAGGTCAGGGCACTCCACTGCACTCTGCATTATCTCCTCCTGAGTCCCCTGTCCCTGCAGCAATCCCACCTTCAGCACCTTTCCTGCAAGGCTCTGGCACTCCCAAATCCAGCTGCGACTTCTCAGGACTTTAATTAATGAGATAACAAAAGGGAAAACACCCAAAGAGTGAACCCCCGAGCTGAAGACTTTATCTGCTCTTTGCAGCTGCATCTTTCTTCCCTCCTTTTTTTTCTTCCTTTTTTTTGGGGGGGAGCTGCATTCCCGGCCCATCAATACCGTTTCTCATTAAATTAGATAGCTTATTGACCGGCGAGCGCCGGAGCCACGCGGCCGACGGGATCCGCGCGCGGCACCTTCCCCGTGCAAACAGCCACAGGTCAGTGCACAGTAAATCAGCCGGTAATGGAGTTTGAACTCGGGGAATCACTGCTGTGTACCCTTTTTATTTGTTTTTAATTTGTATCAATGGTAATTCTGTCGCTTCCAATTTATGTGACGGCCGCGGCTGCGGAGCAGCGGAAGCCCCATTTTTCCTCTCGTTAAGCGTCGAGCTCGCGGCGCCGTGGCAGCCGAGGCCCCCCCAGCTCACGGGGTCCAGGTGTCTTTCCTGCTTTCCTTCCCTCTCCTGTCCATCAGCAGCACCACTGGGACCTTTCCTCATGGAAAGGGCGGCCAGGCCTCGGCAGGGGCTGCCCAGGTGGAGTCCCCATCCCTGGAGGTGTCCAAAGGACACTCAGAGCCCTGGGCGGGTGACAGGGTGGGGATCGGGCACAGCTCGGACTGGATGTTCTTGGACGTCTTTTCCAACCTCAGTGACCCCTGACCTGTTCTCCCTGGAGGGGTGAGCTGGCCCACCCCAGAGTGCTGGGGGACAGGGGGCTGGGACCAGCTCCAGCCCTGTCTGCAGATTGTCCTGACTGCCTGAGCACAGCCAGGGAGTGTCCTGTGGTATTCCCACATCCCCGAGGAGTTTGCAGGGACTGGGATGTCTGTCAGAGGCCCAGTTTCCCGGACTGTGTGTGTTTCCCTGGCTGCACAGGGGGCCGTGCAGAACACGTCTGTTTGCAGAGTCACACGCACACGTTTCTCCCCTACAATATTTTGGGAAGCTCCACAGACGTGTTAGGAAAGCTGTCACTTGCACAAACTTCCCTGCAACCGGAGTGTGATTTTTTTTCCGAGCCATTAATCGAGGGCTAGAGTAGAACCAGCTTGGCAAAAAGGAACAAAAACAAACACCCATGAACTCCAGAAATGAGCCAAAGGAGCTCTCGAGGGAGGTGCACTGAGCACTTAAAGCTCCACTCAGGGGTTCACATGGCCCAGGCCAGCTGGGGCTTTGGCCGGAGGTTTGGGCTCCAAGCATCACTCCCAGCCCGTCCTGCTCCCCGCAATCCCAGGGATAATGATGTCACCACCACGGTGGGATTTTCTGTCCTGGGCAAGGGAGGAAGATGCTGAAGGGCAGGAGGAGCAGGGATGGCACTGGGAAAATACCTTGGGATTGAGTTCATCTGCACTGATGCCAGGCTGCCTGGTGCAGCAGAGCAGCAGGAGAGGACCGGGCTGTGTCTCAGCTCAGTGCCACCCCTGGGATGCTCCTTCTCCTCCCCTCGCAGAGAATAAACCCCAGAGAGGAAATGACTGATTGAATATCCACGATAAACCATTCACAGCTCAGCCCCAGCCACGCAAAGTGCCGTCAAACTGTCCTGAGGAAGAAGGGTATGAATAAAAGCCATGATCCGCACACAAACAGGAAAAGGCTGAATTCTTCAAATAAATGGCTCCCAACAAATAATTTGACCGGCTCTCATGAGCAGCTTAGGCCCTCGAGCATGAAGATTATCAGCCCCATGTAATTTTCTCCTGGCTGATGTAGCTGCAAAGACCATTCATATTCATATAAATGTCTAATGTCTAATCCTCTAATCTAATCCTTTTTTTTTTTCCCTGCTCGTGCTAAAGCTTCCCAGCCCGGGCTCCAAAGCCCTCTGAGCAATGGAATTATTGATAAATTACTGCAGAGAGGAGGAGCACAGCACAGACACCAAACCCACCAAGCTCTGCCTCCTCTGCAAGAGCTGGGATTTCTCTGTTGGGTGAGTGTGGAGGACAATTGCAGGTGGTTTTCCCTCCCTGGTACTTTTCACATCCTGGCCCAGGGCTGGAGTGAGGTAGTTTCTCCTCCACTGGGCCTTCCAGTGAGCTTGAGGAATGGTCTCACTTTACTACAAGTCAATTAAGCTCCATTTGTGCAAATTAAAAATATAAAACAAAAAATGAAAAATATAAAACAAAAACGTAAACATAAAAACATCCTTCAGATAATCATGGACTGGTTTGGGTTGGGAGGGACCTCAAAGCTCATCCATGGGCAGGGATACCTCCCACTATCCCAGGCTGCTCCAACCCAGCCTTGGACATTCCCAGGGAAGGGACCAGATCCAGGAGCAGTAAAACCCCAGCCCCCAAGCCCAGCCCTATTTCTGCCTCTCCCCTGCCCTGTGAGCAGCCCCACATTTATTTATGGACGTTCCTCCTGCGCTCACTCGGGGGAAAGATTTGTACCATGGGCAGGAATTATAAATCCAGGCACAGTTTGTGGCCTCTGAGCATTTCTATAATAAAAATTATCATCCTGGAACTGGTTTTCATTTGGAATTAGGCTGAGGCTCATCAATGCATTATCTCACTCAGACCAACAAATAAGCGTCAGACGGGAACTTCTTTCAAATCACGGCGGCCTTGGACCAATTCTGAAATCCTGCCCTGGAGCAGCAGACTCAGTATCCCATTTATTGCTCCCCCGAGGCCAGCCAGTTCTCCATTAACTTTTACCTCCAACTAATAGCACATTCATAAGCAATTTTGTGGGTGACTCTGAGACTTTAAGCTGCTCCGTTTTTTTTCCCCCTTATAAATTATCTTTTTGCTTGATGATATGGAATTATTCAGATGACAACTCCCATTAAAAGAACCTGTGCTCTTGCAGGCAAAGACATTTTTTCCCAGACAACACTGCTAGAAAATTGTTCTAAATCTACTGAATGCACAGGACAGAGTTTTGCCATGATTAAAAAGGAAGGGAGAATTTCCCATTTGAATATTGCCCTTTTTGATAGCTCAAACACACATTTCCAAGTCAGTAAGTTTTCGGCTGTGTTGTCAGACGAAGCTGGTTTGTATTATAATTCTCCCCCATGCTTTTCACAGAACCTGAATGTTTTGTAAATAGAATTTATTTGTAAAATGTCACTTTCTGCCCGTTGTTGGACATTTAGTGCTGTTCAAGCCTGGCCGTGGACAGCAGGACAATGGCCCCACTTGCTCCTGGAGCTCCTTTTGCTCAGTGACATCAGCCACACTCAGCGGTGCTGAGGAGTTTTTGTGGGGCTTTGTGTGAGTGAACACAGGCCTGTGTCCTTCAAGAGCACCTGCAGCGCTGGAGGCAGCAGTTCCAGCTGGGCAGAAAGCTCTGGGGAATGTGTGGAGAGGAATTTCAGTGTGAATCCAGAGCTGCAGTGCAGGAACGCCACGGCCACGGAATCCCGGAGGGGTTGTGTGGGACGGGACATGAGAGTTTATTCAGGAGGGACCTTCCACCACCCCAGCCCACAGGATAAAACCACTGGAGAGGACGAAGGTGCCAGCCCAGCCCAGCCCAGCCCCAGCCCCAGCCCCAGCCCCAGTGGTGCCTCCCAGCTCTCCCTGCCCAGCCCTGCGGGGTCCCTGCCCTGAGAGCAGCAAAGCCTGCGGGCACCTGGCACCTCTGGCAGGGAGGGAAGTGTGGATTTATGGACAGAGCTCCCCGAAGCTCTTCAGAGCACTTACAGAGCTCGCTGGCCCTTTCTCAGGCACTTTTACACATCTTTCCAACTGTTCTCCAAGCACTGACCTTTGGCTGTGCACGGAAATAAATAGGCACACACAGAACAACAGTCTGTATGGAAAATAAAAATGTTGACATTAATAAATCATTAAAGGATTTTGATGCCCAACAGCAAGCACAGACCTTTCATCCCTTATTTCTAGCTCTGCATCTGGCAACTAATCTTGTGAAAACAAGAAGAAATTATTTATATTCTTTTAGCGTTCCATAGATCAAGTGTTGCTGTAAGGACTGAACTAATATTTTGAGAGGTGAAGATGGGGTTTGGTGGGTTTGCTACAGCACTGAGTCTTTGGCTGGTGGGATATCAAAAGGCCAAGATGAAATCTAGAGAAATAAAGAGTCTGAAATGTAGGCAGCAGAAGGAAATAATTTAGCAGAGCAGTGCCCAGTTTGGCTTTGTAGAGAGAGAGTTATGGGCTGCAGTTATTGTGCTTTCTGTGAGGTGCTTGGCTTTTAAATGCAGATACTGGGAATCCATCACAGCGTTGTTTGTTTGCTTGTTTCCCCCTCCCTGCGTGGGAGAAGACATCGATGGAGTTTAACTGCAAAAATACATCCATCCCCCCTC
>VWZW01000741.1:195283-262765 GCA_013397115.1 Edolisoma coerulescens | reverse complement strand
TCACATCCATCCCCCCTCTGCACCCCCTTTATGAAGCTACGGCCTAGCAAGGAAAAATAATTTCAAAAAGCCATATACAGCCACTTGTGTTTTAAAGAAACAGCAAACCCAGGAGCTACAAACCTCACCCTGATTTACATCCCTGGCAGAGCAGCACTCTCTGTTACAGCCACCTGGAAAGCAAGTTTATAAACCCACTGCCAGAGCTTCCACTGCAGCTGAGAGGGCCACGAGGGCTCCTATAAACAATATTTTATCGATTAGAATAGGCAGAAACTCCTGTTTTTTACACCAGACTTTTTCACGCCGTTTATCGATGTTCCTCAGGCTCAGAGGAGATGGAGAGAGAGACCTGGGAAATGGAACCCACGGAGCTGCTGTGATGCTGGGCTGCTCCTATAAAACAGCCCTGGGGGAAACAGCCCCGAGGGGCCCCGAGCTCCCAACCCCTGCTCTGGGGAGCTCCTGCCCAGGGGCAGATGTAGGACAGGCCGGTGGAAATCTCATTTTTAGGCAACCACCAAACCCCATCTCTCAATGATCCGAGGTCTGGGCAGAGCACAGAGGGGAATCTGTCACTTTTGGATGCTCTGCTAAGGCTTCTCTGAACCTCGGCCCAGGCTCAAAATCTGGGCCCCAAGTCCCCCAAGGGCACATTTTCATTGGAGCTGGCTGGATGTCCACGCTCAGAGCTGGAAATTCCTTTAAAATGATCAATCCCTCTGTGGCCTCGCACCTCCTCTGTGGGCGAGAGAGAAGCGGAATGGAGGGGCTTTGTCAGGGCACATAAATGTGGAAAATAAACAAAGCACTGCATGCATCTATCCAAGCCCTGCCTGCAGCAGGGACACTGCTGTCACCTCCTGCAGCAGGAATTGCTGTCATTCCTGCAGCAGGGACATTGCTGTCATCCCTGCAGCAGGAATTGCTGTTACTCCTGCAGCAGGGACACTGCTGTCATACCTGCAGCAGGAATTGCTGTTACTCCTGCAGCAGGGACATTGCTGTCATTCCTGCAGCAGCAGATCTGGGGGCCTCTGCCTGCCCAGGACTTCATTTCAGCACCATTTGGAGCCTGGAGCCCTGGAAAGGGGATGCTTTGAGCTGTCACAGGGAGCAGCAGTTAATGCTCAGATAGGGAGGCTGATTTTTCTTCTCTCTGCAGCCTGTAAGAAAATTAAATTCATGCCCAATGGGCCTAAACATTCTTGGTAGCATTGAAGTGCAAAATTGAGCTAATACCTTTCTGATGTTTAAACAAGTACTCATGATATTTTTATGCCCATCAAGAAGCAGCTCTGAAGCTTTTGGAGCTGCCATCGCAGACCAAAAGGGAGGCAAGAAATAAAGGGAAGGGGAAAATCTATTTATGGGTCATGGGGAGTTCTCTGGGTAACACAGACAGGATGAAACACCAGAATGGTTCTCAAAGCTTCTTCCTCTGCTGCAGGATCCCCTTGTGGGACACGTCAGGGTGGGACGCGCTGGGGCTGCTGGGGATTCTCTTTTCCCTACTGAAGCAAATCATCCCTCTGTGAAAATGCAACAATTTCCTGCAGTTCCGACCCAGTATTCCTCTAGATCTTCACCTTCAGGAGGGAGTTGTTCCCTGCGAGGGAGCCCTGGCACAGGCTGCCCACAGAAGCTGTGGCTGCCCCGTCCCTGGGAGTGCCCAAGGCCCGGCTGAATTAATCAATGAGCAAACAATGACCATTAAAAAAGTGGCCACAATCCAGGGAAGGAGGAAGGAAGGTTTGAAAGGTTTTAGCTCCATCCCATCTCTGCCTGTTGGAGCACATATGGGCAAAGGGATTGTTTCCCTCCCTGACGTTTGCAGGGAGTGAATCAGGAGCAGATGGGAGCCGGGCACTGCCGACTCCAGCAGATAAAAGACAATTACAAGCAGAAAATGGAGCTGCTGATCGCAGGCAGCTTCCACTCGGGATGTTCAGTTCAGCTACTGGGATAAAAAAAATTCTAAAAAAGAGGGTTGGAACCTGCCCTCCTGGCAGCAGCCGTCTCGTGCTGCAGACCTGCTGATTCAGGCATCGTGCAGCTCCTTGCAGACGTGGGGAGAAATGTTTGAAGGCTCAATTTGAGCCGTTTGTTTCTCATTTTTGAGCTCTCATTAAAATAATCTGTCCTGATTGTCTGTGGGAGCTATTTTTTGCTCCTCTAAACGGTTGCAAAAGACAGCAGAGATTAGAGAAAGAGAATCAGCCCTGGTGAGGCTGTGACTCATCAAATCCAGGCTCCTGCTCCGTGCTGGCTGCCAGGGCAGCAGCAGCCCTGGAAGGTGGCAGGGACAGGGGGAAAGACCCGGTGCTGCCCTGTCTGAACAAGAGGTGTGGGGAATTTTACCCTCATTAATATGGGATATAGACAGTCCTGATCCCTGCCTGCAAGAGGATGCTCTCTGGAAGGCCACGATTTCTCCCCGCTCCAGGGCCTGTCCTGCCATGCCACCAGTTCGGGATGAAAAGGCCCTGCCTTCCTGTGCCACGGTTTTATTGCTGCACTCAGAGCCCCAAGCTGGAGAGGCCGAGTGCTGGCAGCACAACCAACCCAGGAAAAAGGTGTTTGGGAGGAGTTTTTAGGACTTAGCCGTTCTTTTCCATTCAAGCCACGTGCAACCTCAAAACCACCAGGAATTATGAGGAATTGTCATTTTCTTCCTCCATCCCTCCCCTGGGACTGCCCCATCTCCACCATCTCTGGGTATCCTGCTGTTCCTACAAGAATAATTTGCATTCCTTTGGATTATCATCCCCTCTGGCCTGGACACTTGGAGCTCCTGGCTCAAACCCAGCCCGAAGCTGAACTTTGCTGAGCGTCCCCCCAGGCACGGGCGCTGCCAAGGGATGCAAGGCTCTGCCATTCCCGAGGAGCAGGAGCTCAGGAATTCCTGCACACCTGGGGACAAAGTCTGACCCCGCCTGGGGGTGCTGAACTCTGAGCCCTCCCCAGACAATTCCTGCAGGAACACCCCAGGGGAGACTGGGATGTCCTGGATGCACCTCTGGGGCTCCCAAGTGGTCACCCCAAACTGGGTCATTTGGGTGACAACCTCTGCCATGAATTCATACTGGGGGCAGCACCTTCCACTCCTCCAGCACAAAGGATTTCCAACTCTCACTCTGTTTCTCCTCTTCCCTTCTCCATAAACTCACAGAAAACGCCTTTTGTCTTAGTGCCAGGCTACAGAGGGGCTGTTTGTTCTCTGGCCATTTAAATGTCCCTATCACTGACATTTTTAAAGCTATGAGAAAGGATTTTAATTGGCTGAAATGCTGATTGCCATAACAACTGGCTAATGAACCATCTGTTAGCATATGTAATATTTATTTATACATTGCAGAAATGCAGCTCAGGATCTGGACAGGCTCTGTTGCAGGGGCAGGGGCAGCTCAGTCCCAGTGCAGATGGGCAGGGGGGCACAGGGGGAGGGTTTTGGGCTGCAGGGTCCCCAGGGACCCCCTGGCCCAGCCCTGCAGTGCCAGCAGGGCCGTGACCTTGTCCCCAGCCAGCCCTGCCAGTTCAGCAGCCTGGGGGTGGAGGAGCCTCCCCAGCAGCACAGGGCACCCTGGCCCTTTCCATCGGGAGAGGCAGAGCTACGAAACCCGGGAAAAGATGGATTTGGGACCAATATTTGGAATCGTTAAGGGTGGAAGAAGCCTCCAAGGTCATTGACCTCTGGCCAAACACCACCCACACCGAACACATCAAAGGATAAACTTGGTGTTTTCCTCCTCCCACCCCTGTCCCGGGGCAGGAGGAGCCAGCCCCGAGCGCTCAGCGGTGACTGAATTCCCACTGCCGAGGGAAAGCGCCGGGATTTCCCCTGGAGCAGCTCCTCAGAGGAGTTTTTAGCAACAAAAACTCCCCGGCAGCTCCGGCTCCCATCTGCCAGCGAGCCCCTGGGAACGGCCCTGCCCGAGGTCTGGGGCTGCCCTGACCCCAAAAGCGCCGCTGGTCCCCTCCAGAGGGGCAGTAAAGCCCCGTCCCCCCCGAGAGCCCCCGGCCCCGCTCCATCCGGCGGGAGGATGCTGCAGGGTGGAACAGGAGATGTATTTTTAGCCTGTTGATGAAGGGAGGAGAAGAAGGGAGCGGAGGAAGCCCCGCTCCGCAGAAGTCACATGCATATGCAAAAGGCTCCTAATTGCCCCTCTTTAGAAACCAATCATTGGGGATTTCACAAGCCACATTATAGAACCTGACATGCTTATTTTTCCTTTTATTATGTTTGTAAGCAGTGATCCTATTGAAAAGAAAATCAAACCCTATTTTTACCAGTCACAACCATCTCCCTTTCTCTTTCTGCCGGCTTTATTTTATTTTATTTTCCTTTCTTTCCATCGGTTGAATAGAGCAGCATTTTCATGTGTATTAATTGCCCTGTAAAATGCCCTCGAAGTCATTAGAATTCCCCATTCAAAACTATTATCTGTGCCATTATGTCTTTGCATTATATTTATTTAAATGTGGCTCTTCTGAATTAGCTTATTTTTAACAGCTAGCCATGCCTGAAATATTGTTCCAGGCCAAGCTGTTCTCAAATCTTTATTTTTTTTTAAATGATAACTTCATAGAAACTCTTAATGCGTTATCCCAAGTGGAATCACAGCTTTAGGCATTTAACCCTCTTTCCTTTTCCTCTGTTTTCAGAAGGATTGGAAGCTGCCTTGCAGAACTTTTCCTATGGAGCCACAAGAGTTTCTCATCCCAGAACTGCAGGATTGACAGCTGTGGTTCGTGGCTCTCACACGGAGTTAACTCCGGTGATTGCAGAGTTGATTAAGAGAAAAAACCACCACAATTCCCTGAATGCGAGGCCAAGGTGTTCTATTTCCTCAAAATACCCAGGCGTGGATTCCCCACCCATCCTTGACGGGTGATTTTGGCAGCCCCGGGGGAATCTGCCGGGAGCAGCGGGATTTTGGGAAGCGCTGGCTGGTGAAGAGTTGGAGGCGGCACTCCCCACCCCCAGGAGCAGCCTTGGGGAAGTGTTTCCTGCTTGGGAGAGATGGTCTGGAGGGGGGATTTGGTTTCCTGACCCATCTCCCTCGCTCTGAGCAGCGTCAGCCCAGCCCTGGCCGCGCCTTTCCCTCCCCGCGCCTGGCGTGGGGCTCGGAGAGCTCCGGGCTGAGCTCGGGCCCCGCACGGGAAGGGCCCCCGAAAAGCGGGATGCTGCACCCCGCCACGGCCCCTTCGCCCCAGCGCTGCCCTTCCCTGCTCCCCCAGGGCTCCCCCAGGGCTCCCCTGAGGCAGCAGCGGCCGCCCTCCCCCTGCCTCGCCCCATTTCCATATTTTAATGAGAGCAGCCGCTCTGCGTCTGCCTTCATTACCCGCCCCGCAATTAGCGGGCGCGTGGCTGCGGCAGCCGCTCGCCGCCCCCGGCCAGGCTGTGCCGGGCCCTTTGTGCTCCCGGTGAAAGATTCATGAGGGATCGATCCTCCACCGGGGCAGGTCCCGGCCCGATCCCCCCGGGCACGCTCAGGGTGTCCCCGCTGCCCGGCGGAGCCCCCGCCTCTCGTTCTCCCCGCCAGGGACCCTCCCCGCTGCCCCCGGGACAGCGGCAGCTCCTGCCCGAGGATGCTCTGGGAATGTCCATCCGCCCGAGGCGCTGCTGCTCTCCTCGCTGGGGTTTGTGCTCCGGGGTCAAGGTTTTTACACCACAAGGTCCTTGGCAGCGCAAGGAGACAGCCAGGGATGTCTGGAGCACTTTGGAAGCGTTCCCTCCCGCCGGGCTGCGGGAAACCCTCGGTCTGTGCCCCGGCAGGGAAACTCTCCCTGGCCTCAGCAGCTGAATTCATCTCGCTAAAAACGAGGCTCAACCCAATCCACACAAGTCCTTGGTTGGGATTTGGGACAGGGCACTTCCCCAGCCCAGCTCGAAATCCATAAAAACCCCAGAGCAGCTGGAAAAAACCCTCCCAAGACCTGGCACACGAGGAACTCGGCAGTTTCCCCCTTTTTCTTCCCTCCTGGGCACAGAGCTGGAGGCAGAGGGGCTTTTCCTGCAGGGAGCCGTGGGGAGCAGAGCCCCAAGGCTGGGCAGGACCCCCCTTCCCCTGCAGCCCCGTCTCTGACCACCGGCACAGCCCATTGTTATTCTTTACAACCATCTTTTCCACAGAGCATCAGCAAAATCTCTCCATTTGAATCCCATCCCTCATAAAATTCTTTTGAATATTTAAGAGCGAGAGCAGCGCTCAGATCCTATCTGCTGTTATATCCTCCTTCATTTCCTCTTACAGGGCTCAGATAGCAGTGACCCACATGGGCCAATAGAAGTCTATAAAAAGATGGACAGATACTTCTGACACTGCCAGAGCTCCTGCTTTGCCGTCCAGCCAGAATTCCCTGCATTTTTTTCCCTTTATTACACCAGGATTGCTTTTTTACACCACGAAATGCCTTCATTGTCAGGGCAGAACAGCAGCACGTGGGGTTTAACCCTTGGGAGAATGACAGCTCCTGGCTTGGATGCACCCAGGAGTAATCCAGGTCACGTTTCCAGCTGCCACGGAAGGATCTAAGCCTGTCTCTGGGGGAGAACAGCCCTGATCCAGACCCTCCAGGGTTCCCACCATCACAAAATGAGGAGTTTTTTGCCACTAGATGGAGTTTAGACAGCCAAGAGCTGAGTCCCCCTTTCCCAGCCCGCATTCCAGCAGCTCCCACAGCACGGGGTGTCGGGGTGTGGGTCCGGATCGTGGCACACGGGGAGGGACGGGTGGCAGCCACCTGGAAACTCAGGGTTTGGTGTCTGCTTGGGCACAGCTGAAAAGCCACACGATAAATGCCACCCCCAGCTGGGCGCTGGGCCCTGCTCCAAGGGCCAGACGTGGCATCCTCGGCTTGGGAACAGGGACACAGACTCGGGAGAAAGGCTCTGTCACCACCCTGGGGCTGGTGCAGGAGCAGGGACAGGCCCAGAGGTGTCCCCAAACCTGCCCCTGCCCCAGCCTGCTCTGCTGGGCCACCCTGAGCCAGCAGCTGCCTCAGGAGTTATAGAAAATAATAAATATCAATCACATTGGGCAGGATATTGATCTGCAGATTTCACTGACATTTACAAATAAATGATGTATTGCAGTTTTCATTTTGCTGGCTGGGCTGACCCTAATGGCCTTTACATAATTTACTTTTGATTAAAGAAGTGCTTTGACGCAGAGAACCAAAAAAAAAATGAATCGATACAATTATGAGATCAGCTTTAAAACAATGTGCTGTGGCAGGGGGGAAAGGCAGGTCCTTTGAAGATGCTCACACGGAACTGTGATGTCTGAGGGCATCTCAGAGATCAACAGATTTTCTCCTTGCTGAGAGCTGGGAATGGGCTGGGGCCACGTCGGGAGCTGCAGATTGATTTGACTGAAGGGCAGGCTCTGGCAGCAGGGTCAGGAATGGTCCCTGCAGCCGGGTCTGGGGCAGGGTTTGGTATTCACACACGGCCAGGACTCGCCGGTGCCTGAGTGCAGAGGAGGAGCAGCTCCACTGCTCCCGTGCCCGAACACTTCAATATTCAGCAGCGTTTGTGATGCACACAGTGCCCACCGCAGCTACCGGGGAACCAACTTCGTTAGGAAATCAGGGGCTTGCATGAGCTAATGTGGTGCCATATGTTCATTAAAACACCACAATGTGCAAAATAATGGTGACAGTAGGTTAAAGTCATATTCTGGTGAACAATATCCAAAAATATGATTTTTTGGCAACTGAACTGTGAGCATTATACATAATTAATGAGTGTTCTTGCACTTACTATGCCCTTGCATAAAGGGAATAACCACAACCTGTTTGCGTTTGTGAGGCATGAAAAAACCCCCACACTCACTTTTTCCGCTCCTCTCCCTGCTCAGCAATGCCACACGACTCCAACTCATTTTGCCTTCTAAGAAAAGTGGGGAGGGAAATGCGGATTTTTGGAGCTACAAGTGCCTGAGATGGCGCCAGGCTGATAGTGGATATTCGGGAATTCGCGTGGGCTGCCTGCCCTCTTTTCCCTCCCCCGTGCTCTGAGAGCTGCGATGACGCTGAAGGGGAAAGGGGAAAGGGACAGAAAGATGTGAGTGCAGGTGACACCGCGGCTGTGCCACCCTTACCCAGAGAGGCAGGTGCTGCCGGCAGCTCCTCCTGCTCTTTTTGCATTGTTCAGCGAATTCCAGACCCGAGAGAGGGAAAAACCCGCGGGGTGTGGATGCCTGGATGGGGAACCCAGGCTGCTACAGAGCCAAGGCTCTCAGGGAATTGCTTTTGCCATCAGTGGGCACAAGATGGAGTCTTGGAAAGTGGAAGTGTAGGGAGATTGTGGGAATTCCCATCCCTGGGGTGCCCCTCTCCACAGCCCCACAATCCCGTCCTGTGCAGGGAATTCCCTGGGCGTCAGGAGAGAGGATGGGGCTCGGTGCTGCTTGTCCTGACTGACTCTGCATCCCCCCAGTCCCACGGCTCGTTCATCCCCTGATTTCTGTCATCCCAGGAATGGGCGTTCTGCAAACCCCGCAGGGATGGGGAGGAAAGGTAAGAGCTGTTTGTGTTCCCATTTCCCTCACCACAAATTGTCACGATTGCAAAAAAAAAAAAAAAAATCCAAGACAAAACAAAAGGCCCAGAACTACATCCATAAAATCAAATAAATACAAATGCAATGACGGATCTGAAGGAAAACAATCAACTGCGAGCCAGTTTATTCAATCTGCCTAATGTGAGAAGGTTGCAAACATCCCACTGTTTACTCTGGCTTTTTTTTTTCCTTTTTGGCAGCAATAAAAACAAATAAAGCAGAACCACTTCCTATTCAGTCTGAGGTCTGACTATACCCAAAGAACCAAAGGCAGCAGCAGAGGGATGAAAGACATTTGGCCCAAACCCTTTTTGCAAGGAGTCCTGCAATATTTCCTCCTTGTAAACTGCATTTAGGGGATTTTTTTCTCGCTGTGATGCCCCCCAAGATTCGCTCGAAGCTGCTGCAGAACCCGACCCCCCCTGGGTGCCCACTCCTGTCAGGGACTTTGGAGAAGCAGGAGGTCTCCACTCAGACCTCAGGACAGCACACAGAACCTCCAGGATGGATTTGTGGTTCCAAACACCTCCCCGGCATCGTTAAGCCAGAAATTCACTCAGAAATCCTCGCTCGTGTCCCAGAGGAGGTGAAATACAGTCACTCGTGAGGAGGGAACAACAATAAAAGGAGAATGAACGCTCCCTAAGTGCTTCCTAAAACAAAAAATTTGATATGCAGCCTGTGTACCCACGCAATTACGGAGCTTTCTAGCTCTGAGCTGTAACAGATGGAATTTTTTCCCCCTGTCTCTCTTTGGAGATGAGGTGAACGGATTCCTCAAGGGAAGAGCAGACAGAGCTGCTGAGTTGGCAAGGCTTGTGCCAAGCAGCTGGTTCCTGATAAAATGATGGGTCTGGGTAGGCACGGCCTGGGAGGGCCTTTCTGTCACCAGCCTTTCCCAGGAAGGACTGGAACGGCTCAGGGATAAATCCCTCAAAGGGAGTGGGAAAACAACGGAGCGGTGCAAGGAGTTACCAGAAAATTATGCAGATTTGCTGTTTATTTATTAAAGTGGCATCTTTCCTTTGGACCTTTCTGTGCTGCAGCTCATAAATTCCACCTGAGCTCTGGGTTCCTGGGACAGCCTCACCAGAGAGGGGAAGGAGAACTCGCAGCCTTCACCAGGAAACAGAGAAAAGGAAAAAACTGCTGACGGCACAGCTCTGCTCCTAAACAATTTTGTTCTGGAAGGTCCCAAAGCTCTGTTTGAATATTAAAACCAATCTGTACTCACACAACCTTTACTTAAAATAAACACTTATTTTCAACCTCATTTGAAAAGGATGAAACAGAAAATAAGTTGGATGAGGCTTGGAGCAACCTGGGACGGTATAAGGTGTCCCTGCCCATGGCAGAGGTGGAATGAGATGGGATTTAAGGTTCCTTCCAAGCCAAACCATTCCAGAATTCTGGGAGATGGGTGTGAAAACCTGAACTTTTCTCCCACAACATCAGCCCCTGCCTGTGAGCTCACAACTGTCCCAGTTCCATCAGCACAAGGATCTGCACCTGTAACTCAGGCCTGGACCAGCACAAACCTGATCAGAGCTCAGCCAACACAGGCAAATCTGGGAACAACCCCAGGGCAGAGCACTGCAAACACTGATGAGAATTCAGCAGTGGAACTTTACATTAACACCGTGAAGAAGAGAAAAAATCAGAGGAACTTGTGCAAGCTGCACATTAAAACCAGTTGGTTCAGGTCCCAGTTCTCCCCCAGCTGCAGTTATTAACCCACGCTCCCGGAGCAGAGCATTTACTGCAGCAGCTCATCCCTGGAGGGACAGAGGGCTCTGCCAGCCCTCCCCGAGGAGCTGCTGGCAGTCTGGAATGTCAGGGGCTCTGCCCTCCATTCTTTTCCCAATCATAACACAACAAAGCCGTTTGGATTTCTGAAATGTCACCGTGCCTGCCCGGAGCCCGGGTGCAGACAAGGTAATTATCCCTCCCTGTCACCCCCGCTCGTTCCAGCCTGGTTAAAGTGAAGTGTTTGTACCAAGTCTGTCAAGCAGTGTCCCAGGAAGTGTTTCTGAACCGCAGCTGCTGGGGGGAGACAGGGCAGCTGCGGGGACACCTGGGGAGGGGGCAGGCGGTCACTTGGCCACTTCGCTCCTCCCCAGTCCCTGCTGAGCGCTGGGATCTGATACCAACCACGAGTTCATCAGGCTGCTCTTCTGCTGGAAAACCCCCATTTTAAAGGGAGAAGAGCTTATCTTTCATTTTCTATAGATCAGTTCTGCAGCGTGTTGATGTATTTATAGTTTTAATACACACCCATAAATGCCCCCTAAGCAGGGGATATTGCACCTCTCGATTACTGTTATTGCTTTATTGCTCCCGGGAACCATAAATTAACAGCTTCCCCCAGCACTGCTCACAGGGCACAGAATTAGATTACAATGTACATACACAGGAGCCTATTAAGGCATTGCCATTCCATAAAAGTCTTTACAGTTTTTAAGTGTACACCTATAAGTGTTTCAATTAAAGAACTACATGCTCGCCTGGTAATTGCCCTCCCATTTGTGATAGGGCTCCGCAGCAAAAAGAGGAAGAAGCAAGACTAAAAGGTGGAAAATTGGAATATAAAACACCGAATATGAAACTGCCATAAAAAGAAAACCACAGGTTTAAATTATGCTTATTAGAGTCGTTTGCATGGTTTAACTCTTGCACTCTGCTGCCCAGGAATCTGTTGTTTGTTTCTCATGGGGAAATCTCTTCTCTCCCTGTCCCGAATTCCCAAGTTTGGCAGGGAATCCGTCACTGGGAGAAAATGAATTTGCTTTTCTGGGGAGCAGCTGCCACCAGGAATCAGCCTGGAATGACCACAGAGGTCCTTCCAGAGTGGCCACGACAGAAAAGTCCAGGCCAGGGTGGCCAGGGAAGACAGACCTGTCGGAAGGATGACATCTTGTGGTAGGACGGCTCCGAGGAGCGGGGACTAATTAAATCTGCAAATTAAGCTGCAGCCGACGTCCTGCAAGGAGGACGGGGCTTCTTGCGGCCCTCAGAGCTGCAGAGGAAAACTTCAATCAGCTCTGCTGTGGACTCGGTGCCTTGAAAGGGCCGGGAAGGGATTTCTCATTCGTGCTCTGGGAATTGCCTCACCCGGTGAGATCTCCCCAAGCCTGGGGCTCAGGTGAGCTCTGCTGCATCTCCGGGGGCTGTAACCTGGAAACTGAGCCTGGGGAACGCCTGGAGCTGCCCTTTGGGTTTCATTTCAGCCAGAACTGTGGGTTTGTGGGTTTTCAGCCCCATTCTATTACCCAGCGTCTCCGAGGGGGGAAGAAGCTGAAACTGAACTTTGAAGATTCTGGAGAATTAATAAGGAAATTCATCACAGAATCACTCTTGAAAATGGTTTCAGCTCCTCGGCACACCTCGTTTAATGCTGACTTTGGAAGAAAATGGTGTTATTTTTATATAAGCCTGGCATCAGAACCAAAACTTGACTTCTTCCACCCTACAGAGATTCCCTGGCAGCAGTGGCAGCTCCTGCAGCATTCCCAGGTGTAATTCCTCAAGAAGCAGAGCGGGATGGAAGGGAGAAGTGGGCACCACTTGATAAGCAGCAGACATTAATTAGTGCTCCGTTCCAATGGAATTCAGCTGGAATAATGTATGGAGGCCACAGGAAGGGCAAAGGGAAATCCATCACGGTGGATGTTGTTACGCTGAGTGTCGGGAGGGAGCAGCGGTGATTTGCCACTTACTGTGGGGTGCAATGTCATCTAAATGCAATTGTGGTCGGATGCCTGGAACACCCACAGTAAGGAGAACTGGCAGGAAAACCAGGATTCACTTCTCTTCCGTGGCTGCTTTATAGGACCCTGAACTTGCAAGTCCAGCTTGGGAATGATGCCTCTGTTTGCCAAGGTGTGAGCGAGACAGATTTTAAGATCAAATATTCTGTATTTATCCTCCCTTTTGAAGGCTGTAACACCTGGGCACGATTGGGTTGAACAGGGCAAGTTCTGGCATCCTTTTGGGATGACCCTGAAAAAGCAAATCAACTCTTGGTGGCTTTTTCTCCTCCCCATCAGACATTTGTGTCTCATCCTCCTTCCTGGCAATCCCCTTGACCTATAGATGTTGAAACCTTTTCCTGTGCAGGTTCAGGTGCCCATTCAGTAAAATTTCCCTGCACTTTGGCAGCTCTGGTTGGGTTTGGTTCTCATTGGTGGCACCCTGGGAGCAGCCCATGGGCCCTGAGGCAAAGCAGGAATGCTGCTCCAAAGGAATCATTTGTCCTCTCGAATAAAAGCTTTTCCCTTCAAAAATAACAACTCTGCCAGATTGTTCTTAATATTTCTTCAACTGAAAAAATGCCTCTTTCGGAGTTTAGTATTTGTCTGGATGGTTTAAAGCATTCCAGAGCGAAACCCATCCACCAATGTTACGTCTGCAAGACATCAGCAGCTCCACTGCACAGAAAAGGCTCTTCCATGGAATTGTGCAGGACTGATGTTGCATCTAGTGACTGGTCGTTCCCCCCAACCATTTAGTGCTGGGTCTCAGGAAGGACTCTTTGGGAACAGAAGTCAACAGGTTGTTGTAAAATCTCCCTAATTTTCCCTGCTGTGTGATACCACAACTTCCAGGAGCCTGCTGTAACATTATCCTAAAGCAGTGGAAACCATCGTCACACATTCCCATTTGAAATAAAAAAATATATCTGCAGGGATTTATTTTCCTTTAAATATCTATAAATCAGCATTCATTGCAGCACTATAAATTCTAATTCTTTAAAGGAAATAGTGTCTAACATTTGCAGCTGACTCCATTTGAGTCCCACACAGCTGCTCCAGGGCTGCTTTGTCATTGAAATAAAAACTCCGAGGTTTCCATTAGCTTTAGGTCTATGAAAAGAAATACACTTATGTATCTTTTAGAAGATTCTAAATAGTTATTATTTATTTATGCAGCCCTGGAAGCTTGCTAGGCATTTCACAGGCACGCAAGGAGAGCTCAGACTAAACCACAAACAAATAAATCCAGCAGAGAAGAGAAGGAGAAACAAAATTTCTCCTCTCAGTGTTGTCAGTCAGTGACACACTGCCCCACCTCTGCCACTTCTCCCCAAGTTCTGTCTTATTTGCAGCTGCTTTACCTTTTCCAGCACCACTGAGACCAAAGCAGGGCCACCTCAGCACGGGGGGAGGAAAGGGATTTCTGCAGGAAGGGCAAAGGTTAAGTTCAGGGCAGGTCAATAATCAGAAAATCAGACTGGTGTGGGTTGGGAGGGACTTAAAGCCCGTCCAGTGCCACCCCTGCCACGGGCAGGGACAGCTCCCCCTGTCCCAGGGGGCTCCAGCCCGTCCAGCCTGGCCTGGGAGCTGTCCTGAGTGTCCCAGACCATTCGCTGCTCCTGTGCTCAGGACACTCCACCTCTGCCAAAATGCAAATGGAGAATCCTTGTTTTTCATTATTTTTCACTCCCTTCCCCATTTAACTGCTCCAGGTCTCTTCCCTGCTGCCTGCAGCCAACAAATGCAAAACAAAACTCTGGACAAAATCTTCTCCTTTTCCTTTGACGGCGCTAACGAGAGCCAGGGTGACATTTATGGATAATTAAAGGCAACACTGATGAGCCCAATAGTTGCAACTTCTCTCTTCAGTTGAAGAGCCCTTTTTAATGCAGGTCATCTTTGGTCACCAGCTTCAGAGCTGTGACAATTTCTCCAGGAACACTGTCAGAGGCTGTAAACTTTAATGACCTTTTACTTTCCGGGGCCTTGTTTTTCCCTGGCTGTAATTAAGCAGGGGTGTGTGTGTATCTATACATTTAAAGGATAAAAAGGATTCATATTACAATAAAAATCATCTCCGTGCTCACCACTACAAACTTCCCCAGCCCAGCCTCAGCTGTGGCCAACAATCCAAGAGGAGTCATTACTGTAACTAAATTAGACCGTTTGTTTTCTTTCCCTCAAATCGAATTGTGGAGGAGCTGCTTTATTGCAAAACAGACATTAAAATTCCAGCTAGACCTCCGAGAGAAAGTAATTTCTATTTTATCAGCACTGTAAAGCTGTCTTTATGTTCTGAAGCAGGAAATATTGCAGGGATATTTATAGCTCCAGCACCAAAGCCAGTTTGAATAGAAATGTTACTGCGGTCGGCAGAGCTGTCACATTGCTCAGTGGAGCAGGGAATTTTAGTGAATTTGTGAATTACCCTTTCAGTCTTGACAAGTCTTTCAGCGAGCCTGGTGTGCGTCTGGAGCTGCTTTGTGCTTTCGGGATAATGATTAAAGACTGGGATCGCTTTAGGAGGAGATTTCCTGGTATCTCACGGATAATCTGTTCCCATCCCCGGGACCCTCCAGGGAGCACCGTGGCTCCCAAACTTTGCTGTGCCCCGGCAGCTCAGCCCTGGGCTGCCCCTGCTCCTCCTCACCCAGCAGCTCCTGGACCAGCTGCGTTCTCAGCTGCAGGGCCCTGCGCTGCTCCTGCAGCTCCACGAATGCAGATTCCACACTGCTGGCCAATTTTTCCAAAGGATTAACAACTTTTTTCCTTCTGTCGCCCGCGTGGTGTGGGAGGAATTCTGCTCCATTCATCTCTGTCCTCTGCCATGGGTTTAATGCTGCCATTACCCAGCTGAATAAACTCAGGCGTGGAGGGAACAGAACCATTTGTCTTTGCAAACTTTCTGACTTGGTGGCAGAGGCAGGAGAGTGCCTTGGATTTTCCACGTGTCCCTGACCCCCCTGGACTTTGTAATGAAGCAGGATTGCAAATGGGCTACTCTGGGAGAAAATCTGAAATAAAGACTTCGTGTCCCTGATCAAAGCCACCCATCCTCAGCCACGCGCTCGTGGATTGCTGCAGAGAGCCACAGCAAACACGGCAGAACCCAGCCCAGCAAAGGCTCCCAGCAAACAAAATCATCTTTGTTGTGCTGGTGAAGCACAGCCAGAGCCCAGAGCAGCTGGGGAGGTCAGACTGAGCCTCCCAGTGCTGCCTCAGGAGTGGATTTGCCACGTTCCTGAGCAGCTCCTGCCGGATGCAGGAAACCCCGGGAAGGTTCGAGGAGCTGCTGCTCCTGCCTGTCCTGCCAAAACCAGGCTGGCAGAACTCAGCCAGACCCAGGTTTGTGTCTCCAAACCTCGCACCTTGCCGAGGGAAGATTGCAACAGCAGAGAGGAGGAAAAACCCTCCAGGATTGTAGGGAAGAGTGGCTGGAGTCCCAGTAAGTGAAAGATCCCTGACTCCTCCAGGGCAGCAGCCCCATCAGTAAATGTTATTGCTGATGGGTTTCCACTTTACTCTGAGCTTCATCTTCTGCCTGATTTGATTTTTGTTTCAACTTGCCATTTCCCTCCTCTTCACATTTTATTCTCCTGCTTCTTTTTCATCATCACTCTCTTCCATAAATCTGTTTTCCCACCTCTCTTCCCTGTAGGCTTCACTTCAACCCTAAAATTCACCCGCACTTTCCTAATCCCACTAAATCTTATTCCCACCAAAACCACCTGTGAACCATCCTCCCTGTCCTCTTCTCCCAAATGTTTGGGTTGTTTGGGGTTTTTTACCTTATAACCCTTTTCCTGGGTATCCATTGATGCCACATTTAATTGCTGGTTAACGTCCAGACCTCACCCAGCTCTCCCTGAAGCCTCTGAGGACCCCCAGCGCCATCCTCAGGTGCTGAACAAGGAACAGGTTTGTACCTGGGGGTGCCGGGGCCGTTCAGGGCTGAGGGTGCTCCAGGAATGCGGGAGCAGGCCCGGATCTCTGCATAGCAAATGCAATCATCCTGCTGGGAACAAACGCAGGAGCCTCCTGCTCCATGCCCTCCACTGGAAGTGCTTCCCAAGGATGCTGATAATCATCAGCTGTTTGAAAGGAATTAGCTGGCTTTTCATTCTCTGCCTCTTTCTGTCTCCACTTCATGAATTTTCTCTTGTGTTCAGCAGAGCCATTTATAAAATACAGATTCCTATTGATTCCCAAGGAGAATGAACATTAATGTGCTCCAGTGTCCGTCCCCGTTCCCCCCCACACGGCACAGGACAGATTTATACCCTTTTCTGGGTGTGCTGCTGCCCTGCGATTGAGTCAACGATCAAGTCACACTAAATTAAACACAGATATATTTCTTCTCCTGGCCTGCAGGAGGATGCTCTGCCAGGCTGCCCCTGGGGAAGGCACATCCCTCCCTTAGGTCAGGAAAAGCCAAATTCATTTGGGCCAGAAGGAAATTGGTACAGAGAGAACACCTGAGCAGCTGGAGACCATTCACCAGTGAGAGTTTTGGGCTGTCCCAGGGTGTTTGGGTGGGACCTCTGTACCCGAATCCATCCAGGAATGTACAGACACACAAACCTTGGAACCAGAGCAAGGCTGGGGTTGGGAGGGACCTTAAAGCTCACCCAGTTCCAGCCCCAAAAATCCAAATTACACATCCATATGTGTGATGGGTTGGTATAAACACCCCTGGGAGTGTCCCAGGCCAGGCTGGAGCACTCTGGGACAGTGGAAGGTGCCCATGGCAGGGTGTGGAAAGGGATGGGATTTCAGGTCATTCCAGCCCAAACCCTTGTGGGGTTCCCTGTGAACATCCAAACTTCTTCACCCCACTCCCCTGGGTGCCCTTTATCTTTTCATGAACTCTTCCTCATGAGCAGTGACCAGGAGCTCTCTGCTCCCAGCAGGTCCCATCAAACCCTGCCACAGGAAAAGCTTTGGAGAGCGAGAAATGGAAGATGCCACAAAACCTCTCCAGATCAATTGCTGCAATTACTCCTTGAATAATTTCTCAGGCATTCTTCAGGCCCTGCCTGTTCCCGTGAAAGGCTCTTTTCAGGCCAGCCAGAGGCTCTCCAGCTTTAGGATTTACAGCTGATTGTGGACAGAAGATTTAGGGTTGCACCCACAGGAAATTCATCTGTAGATCGTGGCGGAGATAAAGAAAAATATAAAGGGCATTAAGATTAAAGGAGCTTATCTGCTGCTCATTACTGCTCCATCCATTTCCTGGGAAGCCGTGACAACGCCGGCCTCGATGGCTCCAACCACACAGCTCCTTGTCCCCGGCTCCAGGGTGACATTTACAAACTGCCAGGCACCAGGACGGATGGAGCAGAAAGCGGAGCCTCATCCTTCCTGCATTAATTCAAGGTTCAGTCTCTGCACTGCCAGGGGAAGGGATAACAAAAGGGACAGGAAGGTTCATAAGCTCATAAATATGTGACAAGCAGTCTTGTCTTATTGCTGCTTTTAGCAGCCCGGGGAACTGCAATTGATGGTGTAATAGACTCCCGAATACACCGAGCCCATCACCAGCTCTCTCATTTTTATCAGACCTAATTTCTATGCTGACAAAAAAAATTATCAGTGAAAGGCAAAAATGGGAGCTGTTTGCTACAGCATTAATTTTAAACATCTGGAATGGGGTATAATGTATGCAGATGTTTTGTAATGGAGACAGGTTACAAGGAAAATCAAATATATTGTGTGTTGCCTCTGCTCGTTAATATAAATTGACATCTGCTGAGTCTGGAGGTGAGTTCTGTGTTCTCCTGCCATCCAGGCTGGAATAATGCTCCATCTGCTGTGCTAATGCAGCTGAACATCACTTGTCCCTTAAGTCATCCTGGATAGGAACAGACCTGGAAACGCTGTTCCAGGTAATCCCGGGGTTATATATTGGCCGTATCTAAATATCTTTTACAGCACATGAAAAACTGCTGAAAAATGTCAGCTCAGGCTGCTGAAGCCAAGCTGGAAAATATCTCATCCCCACACAACTTCCATGTTCAGACACTGAACATAATTTGGGATTTATTTCCAGAGGAGTTATTTAGTAGCAAACAGTTGGAAGCGGCGTTCACAAGTCCAGGAATAAAATTCTGCTCCAACCTGTTAAACTCGCTGGGCCATAATGGGCATGGTGGGCCCAAATGAGGGATTCACACACGTGGAGCCATTTTCCATGGATTTCTGACATTTCCAGAGTGGGTTTGTGGTGTTCAGCTGAAAACTGGGCCAGCAACAGCAGGGATGAGGAAATTAAAACCAATCATATTGACTAAATTCACTAAAAATGAGAATTAAAGGAGATTAATTTTTCATGTTTGAGGCAGGGACTTTCTGATTTCACCCGGTTCATGTCCAAGGGCAGGAATTCCTGGCACCTCTCCAGTTCAGAACTGGCCCAGAACCCTCCAAACACTGGAGAACTCCTGTGGAAGGAGCTTCCACCATGGGATCCTCCTTCAGACTTTGGCTCCCCATCAGTGTTTCCCTCACAAAACACTCCCTGACGTAGAGAAACTTCTGAAAACATTTCCGAAGGACAATCCCCATTTGAAATCTGACTATGAACACTGGTTTGGGGAAAGGAACAGGAGAACCAGAGGGGAGAAGGGAAAGACAGCTCTCTGATATCCCAGGATTCCCTTCATTTTTGTTTTTTGGAAACCTCCCCAAAGCCACACAAACCCTGTCCACAATCTAAAACATCACCGTGGGTTTTTCTCCTCATTTGCTTTAAAAAATTGTTCTCTGATTGAATCCCCAGGGATCCTGAAGGCAGGAAAATGTGCTCTGCATGCTGAAATCCCTAAGTAAGGCTGTGGGGAGCACAGGAGCAGCCCCACTCCCACGGGAGGAATTGGGTCACATGTCAAACATTTCCAAACACAAGGGGAAAAAAAAAATAAGCTCAAGGCAACTCCTGGAAAAAACCTTTGGGGACTCAATGAAAAATTGCCACCAAATGAAAGCATTACAAGAAAACAGATGGAGAGTAAGAGAGGAACATCAAAAAAATCAAATGACATGTTTAAAAGGGCAAAACATCAATACTCCCCAGAGAACTGATAAAATGTGTCATTTGAAAGGATGCTGTAAAGCAAAGAAATCATGAAATGCATCATGACTATGAAAGGGAATGAGAGAAAAAAACCCCAGCACCCGCATTTACCTTTATAGATGGTTTCAGCAGCCAGGAAATTAGATTTGATTTTGCAGGCTGGGTGTATATCAATGTAAATACATAAAGGCAGATGCATCCCTGCTCACAAAAGGGTTGAAGTCATTAGAGGATGTCAGGATGTGACACAGGAATAGTGGCAAGGTTTGTTCAATTACCTTGATAAAAGTTCCAGGAGTGGCTGCTGGTGCTGAGAAATCCCTAAACCTGCATTTCCTGGGTTTGCTTCCCCCTGAGCCGGGGGTGCAGGGGAGGACACTCAGCTGTGTATCCACAGGCAAACTGAATATGAAAAGCAATTAATTAAAGCACTCTGATCATTCAATCAAATCCTGGTGTTTACCCACAGGATCTGTGTGAAGATGCTCTGACCAGATTATCCAGAGTTTAAGAAATGAGACCCGAGACGTTTCAAATATGTGCAAATTTACCTTTTTTTCCTGCTAAAGGGATTAATTCTTTCATTTCTTTTGTGTGCGACACTCTTAAAAGTCAAACTGAATCCTTCACAGGAAAAAAATTAGGGCAGCTTAGGAATTAAGCCTGGCCTGTGATGTTCAGTGCAGCTCTGTGTTCATCATCCTAATTTATATCATCAGGACCTGCAGCTACTTCATTAATCAGTTGCAACAGGTGCTAAGCAGTAGAAATGAACTATAAAATTATTTTTTTAATGTGGCTATTCCCCACTCCAGATGGGAGGAGATGTTCAGAGGAGCAGAATTTGACTCAACAAGCAAATCTCTCCCATTCCAGGTGGCTGCAGGGACAGTGACAGCCTGGAGAGGAGGTGGCACAGAACTTCAGGGTAGGAAAAGTTCTTGTCCAGAGAAGCTGTGGCTGCCCCTGGATCCCTGGCAGTGCCCAAGGCCAGGCTGGATGGGGCTTGGAGCAGCCTGGGACAGTGGAAGGTGTCCCTGCCCATGGCACTGGAAGAGCTTTAAGGTCCCTTCCAACCCAAACCACTCCGTGATTCCAGCACAGAGATATTCAAAGACTTTGAAACTGTACAGACAAAGCTGCCTGGAGCTGCTCTGCACAGAGGAGGGAGGGGAAAAGTGGAGTGATGCCTCATTTATTTCTGTTTTTTCCTTTAATCACAGAAGATGCAGAGTTTGCACAGAATCAGCTGCTCCCCTTCTTTTGCAGTCCCTGCCCAGAGCTGGGAATCCCTGAACGGGCTCAGCCCCCAGGCCAGGCCTGAGCAGCTTTACAGGGACTTTGCATAAACCCCACGTTTGGATGCTCAGCTCACGCCTGGATTAAGGGGCTGGGATATCTGGCAAGCAGGAAGGTTTAGGTGGATTGCAAACAAATCAGACAGAGGTATTGAGTGTTCCTGGAAAATCAGCTGGGTTTGCTGATAATGCACCCGAGCAGCAAACAAAGGGGAGCAGCAGGAGCAGGTGAAGGACTCGGAGTTCACATCCAAGGCAAGGAAAATGGCAGTGGGAAAGGACTGGAATCTGCATCCTCCTGGAAAAAAAACCAAATCATAATCAGGAGCTGTGGATTCTGAGGCCAAACACCCAGGGGATGAGTTGCAGTAATGAGAGCCACTTTTCTCACTTCAGAACTATTCAATGAGCTGCCTCTCCTCTTTTTTCTTTTTTTCTTGGGTTCCATTTGTTTTCAAAGAAAGTAGATGGAAATGTGGATATAATTTTGGAATAATTGCCTGTATTCCATTGGTCACAGAAGAATGAATCACAGCACTTTCTCTCTGAAACTTCCTAAGTGGGTTCCCAGCTGGCAGGGCCGGGAGCTGACGGAGCAGCAGAGGATTCATGAGGGGATGAGCTCCCACAGCTCCTCTCTGCCTGGACAGAGCAGGATCTGGCACAAAGGGAACTGGAGAGCGTCTGAGAATGCCCCAGAGCCGTGGGACAGAGCCTGGAGGGGCTGGGGTGATGGGAAGGTTTAGTTCTGCTCAGAGCAGGTGCTTTTGCCAACTCCATGGACCCCACGCCAGTCATGAATCTATGTCAGACTCAAGCACCAGCTCCAGGCAGAGCTCCCTGCAAGGTTTGGTTCCCCCTACACCAGGAAAAGGCAGTTTTGTAAAAATAAAACATTATCCTACAGTAAAATCCCACTTAACTCCTAAAGTTTTAACTGTGTTTCCACCTCGATCCCAACATTGTGCTTCTAGAAGGACTCCTGCCACAGAGACCCAGTTCTCCTGCTTTTCCCTTGCCTGGCTGGGATCCCTCCCAGTGGATATGTGATGCCAGTTTAGCACAGGAAGCAGAGGAAGAGTCTCCCTGCACAGCTCCGGATCCCTGATGGGCCGTGCAGCCACGGCTGCTCCATCAGGGACCCAGCATCCTGCAAGGCTTGAAAGCAGAAAACGAGCAGCTCTCCCCCTCTGACTGAAAATTCTGGAAAGCAGGGCTGTGTTGTGGCACTGCTGCCTGCATCTCCCCGGCAGCTCCGGGCGCACCTCCACGTTCCATCGGAGATGAGGTGTAAAACTCATTCTAAAGCAAGCAATTAGTATGGCAGCATTTCACTTCAGCTCTGTGGGAAGGAAAGGCTGCTCCTCACATCTCCCAGAGCTGAACGTCCCAGCCATAACTCCAAGGATGCTTTAGAGGGGGATTTACACACCCGGACCACAGGTCCAACTGTAACGTGCACTTATCCATCATTTATTGACTCAGACCAGCAATCACTGCCCGACTGCTGCTGCTCTGGTGACTGAAGCGCCCTTTGCTCTGAATTATTGAAATACAGGAAGTTCTAAATCAGCTGACAAACCTGACATGCTGCAAGCCTCCACCTGTGTGTCTGCATCTGCTTTTTAGGCCAGGATCCTGTGCCAAGGAAGTGGCAGCAATAGAGATAAGATAACGAGGCAGAGATTGGTGCTACCAGAGCAAGCCAGGCACCCAAGCTGGAAAACCAGAACCAGGAATTCCAGCAGAGATCTGTTTCACTGTAACTGATTTGTCTGTAAGAAAAGCCTTGATTTTTACAAGTAAATGTTCCCTGGGAAAACAAACACCCCCCCAAATTCTGACTCAATTCACACGATTTTTTTTCCAGGGCCAAACTTCCATTTTATTTACCATGCCTGCTGCTCTAGCCCTGGGAGTCCAGCAATGAGGCATTTCAGGACTGAGCTGCACAGGCACCTGGGTCTCTCAGTTCCCAATCCCTGCAGCCCCTCTCCTGGTGTGTGTCTGACTGATATCCTGGATTATAGAGCTAAGAATTAATTTCAGCAGCACAATTCCACCACATAAACTGTGCTGCTTGTTTTCAGATGCCATCATTTAGAGAATGTTCAAGGGAATTGTAAAACAGGATTCACTTTATGATGCGGATGAAGTCGGCACTGAATTCCAAATGAGCTGGGTACCACATGCTAAATTGTGTCAGCAACACCTCAGTGAGCAGAAATATGAGCTTTTCTCTGTCTCTGAGACACCTCTCCTCGAGTGATCCATGGAGTGGCATCCTTATCAGTCCAGACAGAACAGAGTAGATTCGATGACAAATCTGTCACTTGAGCAGGGTTTGAGATGCGTTTCCAGCTGGGAGCAGGCAGCAGGTGGAACGGGGCTGTGGGCTCAGATCAGCACTGCTCAGGCCTGGAGTTTAGATAATGCATTAAACCCACCTGAAACCCCATTGCCCAGCCCTGCAGAGCTCAGGGGAGCTCTCGGACCCAGCACTGGCACAGCCCAGCTCCCTCCTCGCCTCACTGCCACGAAGGTGCAAAGCTCCTCCAGCTCCCATGTCAGCGATTCCTCGGATTGCAGGTGATCCATGGCACGAACTGGGGGCAAGGCTGCGGTTCTGGCCCTAAAAGTCTGGAACCCGAGCGTTCTGCAGGTATTGGTGGCAGGAGTGAAGCAATGAAACCCCAATAAATAACCTTGGATGGCCCAGCTCTGCCTTTCCCCAGGGCTGTAATCTCCCAGGCACGGGCTCTGTGACCCTGGGGATCAGGTGCACAGGAAAACACAGGGATTAGAGCACTTCCCATATCATGGTATTTGCAATATTTCATGTACTTAGAGTGAGATGGAGCCTAAGTGCTAAACCCAGGATTAGCTCCCAGGCACCAGGGCTGTGTTTACTCAAAGCACTCTCAGGCCTCAGGATTTGTGCCCGGCTCAGCTGAGCAGAATTAATCCCAGTGGTCCCTCGCAGCCACCACCAGATCTGAGAGCAGAGCGAGTTTTGACTTTTGAAGTTGGTGCATCCAGCCATGGAAGGAAATAGGTGATTGCATGTGGCATGAAAGCGAGAGATTTTCTCAGGAAGGCTTCAACCTGAAGCACCAGATACAAGCAGTTGATAAAAGCAAGGCGCTTTCATGTTCTTTCATCTCTCCCTGTCCCCTCTGCAGTCTGATAGAGCAGACCCAGGACAGAGATGTGAGGTGCTTGAAATTTCCCTGCCGCTGCCACACGCTCGATGTGTCACCTGGGCTTTACCCCTCGCAGGGCAGGCTCTTAAAAGAGCATGTTTTATTATCTCTCAATAAAAAGCAGTGTGGTCAAAATAGCACCTGCCAGTTTGCAGGCCAGCGTGGGCTCCAGCCTGGTGTTTGTGCTGGGATGGCAGGAGCGACAAGTCGGCCGTGGGAGCCTCCAGATGGAGAGGCCTGGGGAGCAAAGCCTCGCTCAGGGCCTGGGGAGCAAAGCCTCGCTCAGGGCCTGGGGAGCAAAGCCTCGCTCGGGGCCTGGGGAGCAAAGCCTCGCTCAGGGCCTGGGGAGCAAAGCCTCGCTCGGGGCCTGGGGAGCAAAGCCTCGCTCGGGGCCTGGGGAGCAAAGCCTCGCTCGGGGCCGGGGGAGCAAAGCCTCGCTCGGGGCCGGGGGAGCAAAGCCTCGCTCCCAAAGGCAGCCCTGCTGCCCCAGCCCGGCCTGCAGTGGGCAGGGCTCGGCCTTGCAATGGGAGTGAACCGAGGGAGAAGAAAAACGATGAGGGAAAATATCCCTGGCCAGGCTGCAGATGGAGCGAGGGCTGTGCCAGGGCTGGGATTCCTCCATCCCCGAGCTCTGCAGCCAAACAGCTCCATTAACCCTTTGTCTGTCCCTCTGGGATCGGGAAAGCGGTGCTGCAGGCCTGGCCCGAGGAAGGACGTAATGGAAAAATGAGTGTACCTGGCCTGTCCCTGGATTCATCCTGCCCTGCACACTCCTGTCAACTCCATCCTCAATCCCACATCCCACAAACCCTGCATTAAACCCAAAGGGATGCTGTGCCTGACCCCACAGCTCTGCAGGACGACCTGGCTGCCTCACCCAGGGCCCTTTTTGATTCTGTGTTTGCCTCCTTGGCATGTCCACAGCCCTCTGCAGCCCTGCTCCTCCCTGCTCTGCTCCAGTCCCCTGCACCCTTCTTGTTATCCTCAAGAACAGCATTTCTAGCAGGACTCTGGAAATCCCAGCCACAGAGACAGTGAATATTTCAAACTTGTCATGTTCAAAAGCTTTATGTCAAAAAAAAAAAAAATCTAATTTAGTGCAGGGTTTGGTGACAAGCTCTGGTGACAAGGCCCAGTCTTTGCCAGGAAAACACTGATGAAGAAAAGCCTCTCCCCAGGTTCCCAGAGCTCAGTGACTGCAGGCTCTTCCTCAAGGGAACATCAGTCCCAGGTGAGAGCAGAGCTGTTACCATGACAGGAGTTTGATCTCCACAGAAATCTTTGAGTCTGCCTCGAACACAAGTGATAATAGAACAAAACTTAACCTTTCCCACAGCAGAAGCCAAGTGGGTGCTTCTCAGAGCACGAGCTGCTCCTGGCAGCTCTTGGCTCTATCTTTCTCTTTTTTTTTCTAAAATAAAGTCAAGCTGGGACAACAGGGATGCAGTCCTTAACTCTTTCACCTCCCTTGGGGATTCAAATCAGAGTTTCGGCAAGGCAGCACTAGATAAGGTCACCAGCACCTCGAAATCCCCATTTTACCCCAGTGCCAGCCCTGTCCCAGCTCCCCCTGCCCTCCACCCACAGCTGCCACCCAAACGAAGCTGCACCCCCAGGGCCAACCCCGAGTTCTGGCAGGACCCTCTACCCTTCCTTTGTGCTCCTTCTCCTGTCAGAACGGTGACACTAACAAGCACACTCAGAGGGGGGCTGTGTGCCAATTAACCATTCCTCGTTAGCCTAATTAGGGGACACATGTTTTTAATCACAGCTAAGAATGGGGAGTGATTGAGGAATTGATTCGGAGCTCTGGAAAGCGCCGGTGTCAGTGCAGGGAATTTAATTTGGCAGCTGTGGTTAAAGGAAGAGCAGAAGTCTCTGCTGGATTCCACATCAACACCAGGGAGAGTCTGCCCTGGGTTCACAGGACGCTGAGAAATATAAAACCAGCACCACTGGTTTAATTCTTGGACTGGCATCAGTCATTTCACAGCACAAACGTGTCCTGCTGGAAGTCTCCGTCACCGGACACCCGAGCCAGAGCTGGTGTCAAAGGATCAAAGCAGTGACACCTGAACCAAATGCTCTGGAAAAGGAGCTGCAGCTCCCCTTGTTTTTTCATTGGGGGATGTCCTGAGTCACAGCAGGAGATGGGGAAACACAGATCCTCCAAAAGGGCTTCACCACAAAAACTCAGGATGGGAAATTTCTGCCTCAAACCCATGGAAATCCTGACAGCTCTGTGCCTCTCCATCTCCTGGATCAGCAGCTGTCGTTCCCCCATTCATTGTAGCCCCAGCTTTCATTTAACAGCGTGACTGAACGCGTTCCCTGTGCCATCCCACCCTGACCTTGCCTTTGAGAGCTGGAACACCACGTTCTGTACCATTTGCACAATGCAAGAAATGATGACATTTACCAGCAATCACAAATCCGGCAATGAAAGCCCCAAGGTCTCGGGCAGCAGGAACAGTATTTATGCAAGTGCTGAAATGAGTGGTTTCAGGCAACAAAAACAACGAAATTGAACAATTGGCAGCGGGGGCTCGACAAAAAGAGGTCACCTGTGATGGAGCTGGGTCAGCAGCTCTGAGCCTGCCCTCTCCCTCCCTCTGCAGCCTGGAGTCTGTAATCAAACACCACCTGATTTTCATCCAGCCCTCTGCTCCGCAGACCCCATCACTGCCTCTCTACCCAGGAGATTAAACGGCTCCCCAAGTTTAAACCCTCCTGGAAACCACTCCCACCCCAGACTTCCATGGCCTGGCCTGTGTGTGGCATTTCCACTCCCCACCAGAACCTGGCACCGTTTACTGGACACTGGAAATGACTGTGCAGCTTTTGGGTAGGAGAGGTTTAAGGAGCAGCTTTGCCCCAGCTCTGCAGTTTTAATCCACCCTCAAGCCCAGACACTGAGCTGAGCAGTTCTGCTCTACAGCATCCACCCTTTTCATCCACCAGACTCTGGAGAACCACGAGTTTGAATTCCTCCCATGCCAGCCCCTCCAAGGCAGGTCCCTGGCAGGTTGCAGGCACCGTGTGGGTACCACAACAACAAACCCTGTCGGATTCCAAATCATCTCAGAGCTGTTTGTCACAGGCTTGTGCTGACCTTGTTAAAGCCTTGTTGTCTTAACAAATTTGGAACGTGTCATCTGAAACGAGAGCAAGCTCGCTACTCACCAAACGTGTGTGAGGACAGATCTTGTTCCTCCCCTTGATTTGGGTTTTAATGCATTCTCCTTTTCCCCATCCAAACACAATAAATGTTGTGGGAAGGTCAAGGGCAGGAGCAGCTGTATTCTCTGAGCTGGTAAAGTGGAAATATTCAAGGAAGGGAATCAGCAGAAGCCAAGCCAGCTCTAATGGCTTTCATCTGTTATGTTTGCCTTCTCCACTGATCTCGTGCCCGTGTTTTTGTAAGAGAGGAGTTCAACATAACTTTTTTTTCCTTCCCAGATTTATGAGTAATGTGCAGCAAATTGGGCAGATCACTCATGCAAACAGTAGCTCTCCAATTCTCAGCAACATCCATCTCCAATAAAAATGGCACATGGAATTTTTTAGAAATGTTTCAGCCCAGCTATTGATTTCACCTTTAGAGGAGCAATTAGAAGATATATTTGTGATGTCAGTGTTGGTGTTAATGAAACATCTCTTTCCCTGCTCAATATTCCACTTATTTTCTTGGATACAGAACCTGGAGGAAGTTAAAAATCGTGCTGCAGGACGGGCTGGTGAGGGAAACTAAAAGACAAAAAGTGTTCAATTCAGACCATGAGGCCAGGAGGTCAAGGGCCAAACGAGTCCATAAAAGCAGGTGAAGGACACACAATGCACTGGGGGAAGCCAGAGAAAATTATTCCTAATTTTGGGGCTTGAATGGCAGCTGAGTTTTCTGGGCAATGGCAGGGATGATCAGTAGGATCCCAGGCTGAGGGGCTTGGAAAGGAGCTGAAGCTCACTGGGAAAAGGATGAAGTGAAATAAAATAATTCTTATGAAGAATTAAATTAGTTTAAATATTTATAGAATATGAAATAATTACTGAAAAGATTAAGAAAAAGAGAGAAATTGTTAAACAAATAAAATGTCTACAAACAAACACATTTCTCGACTAAATAAAAGGATTATGGCAAAGCTTGCCTGTGGAAATTGATAAAAAGCCTTATTCCCAATTTTCCCTCGATCCGTTAAGAGCCAGCCATGTGGAGAAATTATCAGTAGCTGTAATATCTCAACCTGTATTTTTAATCAGTCATTCAAATTAATGCAAAGCAGATGGAGTGGACCATATTTTCCTAAATCACACACATTAAAATATATAACTGATATTTTTGATCTTGGAACCTAAAATGTGCTGCAGCCACAGTCCCAAGTCCCATGTTCACTACCCAAAGGTCCCAAATCAGGGCCAGGTGCAGCAGGGTCAGAGAAATGCAAAATCCCAGAAGGGTTTAGGTGGGAAGTGACTTAAAGATCACTTAATTCCACCCCCTGCCATGGCAGGGACACCTTCCACCATCCCAGGCTGCTCCAAGCCCTGTCCAACCCAGGCACTTCCAGAGGTGGGGCAGCCACAGCTGCTCTGGGAATTCTGTGCCATTCATGGCACATCTGGAGTATTTGTGCCCTGTGCTGGGCTCAGCCCCGGGGTCCCCGCACCCCCGGAACCGGCAGCAGCCCCGGGATGGCAGCGGGAGCAGATGGAGCACCAGGACAAACACGGCTCCTCGCACCGAGTCTGGCAGCGCCGGGGGAAGGCGTGAAGGGAGTGCTGAGGAAGGGGGAGCAGACAGCTGGCCCCGAGCACAGAGCTCCATCTCCCCCCATGGATCCAGCCCAGCCCAGCCTCCCCCTTCTGCTCCCTCCCCAGCCCTGGGAGTCTCAGCAGCCTTGAGCACCAACGAGGGGTTCTGCAGACGTTTGGGGACCAGTGGAGCAGATGTGCACCCACCCCTGCAGAGCAGGAGCTGTGGGAGCAGGCCCTTTCCCGGGAAGGGTCAGCTCTGGGACACCCCCAGGGATGAGCTCACGGTTGGTCCTGCAAAAAGCCCCACTGCTGCAGCAGGGTCACCGAACAGCAGCTACTCACAGCGAGCTGGGAGTCCCTTCAGAGACTCACGGAATGTCCTGAGTGGGAAAGGACCCCCAGGATCATCCATCCCACTCCTGGCCCTGCACAGACACCCCAGAATCCCACCCCGTGCATCCCTGAGAGCACTGTCCAAACAGCCTTGGGGCTGTGACCATTCCCTGGGGAGCCTGCTCAGGGCCCCCCCAACCCTTTTCCCTACACAAAGGGGTCAGACAAAGCTGTTGCATCTTCCCCTGGTTCGATGTAGAGAGTAAAATCTGAACAATAGTCATTGTCATCCCATCTGGCAGGAGCACTCCAGCTCATCCAGACCCCTTCATCTGAGGGTTCTATTTGGGAGCTTTGGACTCAAGGAGAGGGAGGTTATTTTTTCCTACACTTCCAAGCTATTTAATGATCAGAAACTCAAAATTTTCACTTCAAATGTTAATGGCTTTGCTTTCTGATTTGCAGAAATTGCCATGTTGATATGCTAAATGGTGAGTGCTGAGTGATGAGAGATGAAGATGTGCTCTGCGAAAAAATGAACTGAGATGGGGAGGCTGTGCTAAAAAAAATGAGTTTGAAGGAAAAAATTAAGTCTCCAGTGAAAAACAGAATTAGACATGCCACAATATTTCCTGCTATTTCTATCAGAAAAGCCAGATAGACTCAAAAATGGTTCAAAATTCACTGGAGATCTCTTTGCAAGGAAAGCCTTCTCAGTGAAGACCAGAGTGTTTTTCAGCACAGTGTTGCTCTTTAAATTAAAACTCCATAGTTTCAATATAATCCAATTCAATATATGTTACAGTCTGAAGTATCCTCGTACTTATTTCAGTGACCTTTTCAGAGGAGTCACTGCTCTTCTGCTCCACACCAAATACAGATTTTTCCTCCCTGTTGGAGTGGATTTGGGTTTGTTGGTTCTGGCTCTGTTTGCATTAACTCCTGCAAACAAACCCAAAGCTTTTTTTCCCTCTCCAGTCCATTTTGCTCCTTTTCACAGCTGCAAACCCCTCCGAGCAGCAGCGATGCTGCCCCGGGTCAGGCTCCTCCAGAGCTGCCCTCCCTCCTTGTGCAATCCTCGTGCTTCATTTCTGAACATTTTCCTCCTGGCCAAACAATGGATTTTTTCCAGGTGAATCTGGGGGGAGGGCGGGCCCTGACAGCCGTGCAGGGTGTGATGAGAGAGGTTTGGTCAGTTTGGGTGTGCTGGGAACAGACCCCGGGATAAACCCCCCGGCTGATCCTGCTGCCGCAGATTCCAGCCAGCAATGAGCACGGCCCCTCTGCTGGGATAAATCCACGGGCAGGGAGCCAGAGGAGCTGTGATAGCGAACACTGACTGAGAATCTGCTCTGCTGTTTCCAAATAAATAAAAAAACCCACCGACAGAAGGTTGGCTACGTGCGTGAGGGGAGGGAGCTTGGAGCAGATAAACCGGGAGGGAAGCGCGAGGTCTGCAGGGGTTTGTGATGGATTACGTTGCATGTTTGAACATAATACACATTAAGGCTGGAGACACTGATGCTTTGAATGGTGTGAAATTCCATCTAATGTGGGTTGTTTGCCTGACACAAACATGTTTAACACGAGATGGAACAAAGGCGAGAAAATCACAGCAGAGTTTCTGAGTGATGCTTGAAAAATTGTTTGCTCTTCCTCCCACCACCCAATCTGAAAACGCTGCCTCTCTCCTCCAGCCCCACGCCTCTCCCCGCTCAGGAGTGGGTTAGTAAATAATTCAGAGCAAAAACAAGCACCAGAACTCGGCGCAATAAAAATGATGTCTCCATCCAGTGCCGAGGCGCCTCGTGCCACTTAAGTAAGACAGATGGGAGGATGCTCCGTGCTCTGCTCAGCAAACGCAGGGACGGGGACAGAATCAGCCTGGAACGGGAGCAGAGGGCGAGCTGGGGTGGGGGTGCTGGTACCCTGTTCCCTGACGAAGATGCAGGCAGAAGGAATTTACTCTGGAATGACAGTCTGAAGGGGGAAGAGAAATAAACACACGGGAGGGAGCTGAGGCTCGTTAGCGGCCCAGCCGCAGGATCTCATCGTCAATAACTATAAAGGGCCCGGCTGAAGCAGTGACTCAACAACAGCCTGGCCTCGGGGCCGCCAGCCTTAGCTACACATCATAACTGGCACTGCAGAGGGATGTGGGAGAGCAGTGGGGCAGGCAGGAGTGGGGTGAGGGATGGGGCAGGCAGCAGTGGGGTGAGGGATGGGGCAGGCAGGAGAGGGGTGAGGGATGGGGCAGGCAGCAGTGGGGTGAGGGATGGGTTCTCCACAGCCAGGGAGGAGCCAGGATCTCAGCAGGACAGGAGAGATTTTCATTGTGCAATTCTTTAGATTATTGCCCCAGCTCTGCAGTGCTGAGGTGTCTCTGTGTGATTCAGTTGTAGAAGGAGCTGCAAGTCCCAACAGCCAGAGATCACCCAGAACTAAAAGCTCCTTTGCAGTTCAGCCCCAGACCCATCATGCTGCAATCCCGGCAATGTAAACTCTCATTTCAGTGCCAAAATGGAAACTGAGCCATTTTTAGGAGAGCTTTTCTTTGAATCTTGAGTGTCAAAAGTTTGGTTTCCAACATCCCTCAGACTCTGGTCTTTGGTATTTTGGTTTTGGAAACCAAACAAAGCCCAGCACCCCCAGAATGTCCCAGGCTGCCTTAAGGCTGGAGCACAATTTATAAATATCGATTGTGTGCTGGAGGCTCAATTTGCGAGGTGCTGAGCACACACAGGGCTCGCTGCTGCCCTTTGGACAGCCTCGGAGAAAGCCCCTTGATGAATGCACAACTCAGTTATTCCAGCAGGAGGAAGTGCCAAGTGCTGTTATTGTTCTGTCCCTTCAAACACAACAGCAGATTTATTTGGAAAGCATGCACATAGTGGAAGTTGCAAGGTGGAGGTAAGACATTAATTATGTCTCAGCATGAGAGCTCTGACAGATTATGGGCAGACTAATTAAACTGTTTAATTAAAATACATGGTCTTTGCAAAGCTCAGAGTAGATATGGAGGAGCTGGCTCTAGGAAGGTTGGAAATCACCTTAATGGAGGTACCCAGGACCAAGGAAAACTCAGGGTCTTCACTTTGATCTGCACCAGGAGATCATCAGGATCTTGGGTGTCGGGTGGGGTGGGAGTGGCTGATCCCAGAGCCTAAAGGAGACCCCAGAGCCTAAAGGAGACCCCAGTGCCCAAAGGGGCTTCATCAATGCTGCAATGTTTGTTCTACAGAGATGCCATTTGAAGGGCTCTGTTCACAATCCTGGAAAAGTGCCCCACTGCAGATCCTAAACTCCAAACTGGGAAATGTTTCACTTTTTAATTAAAGTGAAGCTTCTGGTTTTCCCTGCTTTGTTCTGTACCAGAAAGCACAACATTTGGGTTGTAAAGACTAAGTCTCAATTTATGTTTTATCATGAGAACCTTGGCTTTCAGACTCTTTCTATAGGTTCAACTGAATCTTTTCAACTGAGTTATGGTTCCATTTACATAAATTACCATATGAAACTTGTTAATATTTCCTGAATATCCTTTTTCATAGCACTGTTAGACAAGGTTCTGTGCTTTTGTTTGGGACTCAGTGTCAGCAAATCAGAATTAGTGGCTGTGATCAGTTAGGAACAGAACAAAATAATTTATTCCCTAACATACAGTCTGGGTGTCAAATAATCTGTCCTGAGAACGCTATCTGAAATCAGCAGAATTTTATCATGCAAATGACAGGAAGTGTCAGTGTTGGGAACAGCGGGAAGTTCCTGATCCGCTGCCATTTACCCTTTAAATGAGCTCAGGCTTCCCTCGTGGAAGGTGCAGGCCTGGAACGTGCCCTGGGCTCGGGGCTTTTTATAGACTCACCAATAGCGGGAAAGGGCACGGAGAACTTCACCTGTTCAGAGGAGTTTGTGGGATTTCATCTCTGATTCCCTGCTGGTGCCGTTCTTTGTCAGTGAGGGAGGCAGCAGGACCTGCACCTCGCTCCCAGGCCTTGTTTATGAGAAATTAGCTTTCCCTGCATTATATGAGGGGGTTGATTTTTTTTTCAGGGGTTTTTTTTTTTTTCACTTGATAAAAGCACCCTCTTCCCAAACCAGGCCCTTTGGGAGAGCTGAGAGCCTGTTCCCATTTCTGCTGCTAGATGTTTTTCACTCCGTGTTAATCCCTTCCTCCTGATTTGCTGCTTCACCCAGCTTGCATTGGAACAGGGAGAGCTGAAGATAAGGAAAACAGGCCAAAGTCCCTAAAACGGTGAGGGGATGAGCTCACCTGCCATCTGGAGCCTGTGGTCTTCCAAAGAGGAAACTCAAAAACTAATTAAAAGTACTCTGTCATAAAGGCTGGGCTGCCAGTGGGACTGAGAATAAATTTGGGATCATTAGACCTTCGTTTCTCTGCAGCATCTTCCAGTAATTCCTGTTTGCTGAACCAGGAAACGAAGCCAGTCTCGGAGGGGGAGGCTGCAGCAGGTCACGGGGCCCTCTCCTCTCAGGATGGCTCTGCTGAGTTCCATCTGCCACCTCCAGCCAGGGGCACAGCTCCCCCTCCCTCCTCCTTCCCTCTGACACGGGGAACAGTTCCAGTGGCAGTGCTGGGCAGGAGAAATCCGGATCCCATCAGCGATCCCTGCTCGGCTCTGGGCTCCTCCAGAGCTCCTCTCCCTGCTCACACTCACCAGAATCCCTTCTCCAGCCTCTGATCTTCGACTCTCAGCTCCCCCCAGCTCCAGGTGAGCAATCCCAGGAGCAAACCCCACCCCTGCCACGCTTGTTCCTGTCACAGACACAGCAGAACCACGTTTCAAGTTTCCTGTCAGTGACAAAATCCAAGACGTCACCCACCGACAGCAAAACCTGGTGACCTTCAAGGCTGCTAAATGGAGTGATTTTTTTATTCTTCTCCCCCAAAAGCTATCCCAGCAAGAACTGCTCTGTGCTGGAGGGTGCAGGGAGCTGCCCCACTGCCTGCTGAAGTCACCAGGTCATTGTCACCACCCTGCCAATGGCAATCCCAGCAAAGGCAATTCCTCTGCCAGGGCCCATCGCTCCATTAATGAGCCCGTGAGCTAAAGGACAGCAGCTCCCAGGATTTATAGACATTTCTTGGCTGCTTTGGGGGCTCTCAGCTCTAGGAATAATTTCCTTTTGCCAGACTGCAGGGGACCAAGGTGCACATCCACCCTGCAGAAGGGGCTGTCTTTCCCTCAAGGGACTTCCCATGGGATTACTACAAAAATCCCTCTTGATACTGAGCAGCTCATGACAGATGAAGCCCTGATTTTCCTGGGGTTTCTTTCCCTTTCCTGGTCCTTAAACAGCAATTCCTGCTGCTCTGTGTGAGAAGGAATCAGTTTACGGGAGGGAGAAACTCTGAATCATCACGTGCACCACAAATTCCGTGTGCCAACAGCCACAACCTCATCAAAGCTCTTTGGAGAAGTGCTAATAGGAATTGGGGTTTTAAATTGATGACTCAGTCAGGATTATTCAAAGTGATGCACTGAAATTTGTTTTCCTCAGATGTTGAAGCCTCTCCGAGGGCTGTGGGGGCCCAGAACAAACACTGGAGATGAGAGGAGTGGAAATTCTGCGTGACTTTGCTCCTTCACCTCCGAAAAGATTGTTTTTATCTACACACAGATGAACAGGACTTTCATTCCCAGGACCTTGCTACGCTTTCAGAGCTTCTCGTGGTTTGTTTGCAATGCCACTCAAAGCTGGATCTGTGCAGTTTTCTCTTCTCTGCTTCCATTAGCGCTGCCCTTGGCACTGAGCGAGCAGCTCCTGTCCCTGGAGCGTGGGGTGAATCGAGGACTGGGATCTGCAGCAAGCCGAACGACTGGGAATTCTTCTAACTACAAATCTCACTCCTTTATGAATTCCTGCCATTTGGGGACTGCATTAATCCAGCCACCATTCCTCTGTAATTTATGTTCAGGCATAATCTTGAACATCGAAAAGGAGAAGTGTTTTATTTTCAAAGGAAAGCGAGCGATTCATAAAACATTATATTTTGACATTTTCTAGAGAATATAAAGGGGCTCATTGCTCTGATTCGGGCCCTATTTGCATAATTTTTCCTTCACTCACCACAGGTAAATCATGGTTAAATATTGAAGCATTTATCACCTGGGTATTTTCAAGCCAAACTTTGTATGAGCACAGGAGAGAGGGTGAGACTTTCTCAAGCACAGGCATCAAACTGCACAAATACTTTGGCCCTCCAGTTCTGCACTCCCACAATGAAGATCCTGGCCAGCTCTGGGCATTTTCCTCCTCTCCTGGTAGGAAAATCCCCCTGGAATTGCTTTCCCAAGGAAGGTCCCAAAGCAGAGCTCACACGGGGCTGGAATTCTGCGTGGATTCCATCTGCACAGGGCTGAACGTCCCCCGGAACACTCACAGAAATAAATATCAATAAAAAGAATATTTGGATGCTCAGTCACCCCCACACAGCCCCTGCCCTGCCTGCTGACCTGTTGTTATCCAAGTTTATGGCTCTGTAACGCTGAGACATTTAATTTGGCTGGGAATTACGGCTGCGCCCTCAGCTAATGGGAACCGAGGTGACTCCGCAGCAGATGCTGACACGGGATCACATCTTGTTGTTCAGGTTCCTGTTCAGCAACTCTACAATATGTAAATGGTGGTTCATTAAAAATACATACTTTACACAATAGAAGCTCTCAGCCTTTCACCAGTGAAAACATGACAGAATAAAAAGTGTCTGTTCCTCTGTCCACTTCCATTTCCACCCCAAACCATGGCTGGGGGCCAAATAAATAAGTGAAAAGGAGCAACGCTGCTGTTTGTCACATAACATCAAACATTTCCCTTTGTCTCATCCTCCCTTTTCCCTTCTGTTGTCCTAATAAATAAAATAACACTGTGGGGATTTGGATTTACAAACAAACCATGCCTGCAGTTGGCTGTGTCTCCTCGAGCAGCGAGGGAGGAAGGTTCTGCTCCTCAATAACCACGAGCACACAGAAAATGCATACAAATGATTGCAGCTGTCGCTAGCACGACTTAGGAGTGAATGCAGATGGCATGAAATAATATTCACAAACAGCTAATAGAATTTTAATGGCTGTAGAAAGAAAATAAAATGAAAGACACTGTATTTACTTGGGATAGGAAGGGAATGCAGAGTGTGCCAGTGCAAGGAGCGAGTCGCTTTGGACCTTGCGTTTTCCCACAGTCAGAAGTGGGCAAGGCCCCGTGGGTTTTGTTTATGGGGAGTTTAAACAGCAATCAGAATCTGTGAAATGTTCAAGGGTGCATCTGCATAAAGTATGATGCTGGCATTATGCAAATGTCATGTATGATGAATGAAATGCATCAAATGTCTTGAGGACACCCAGATGTTAAAGCTACCGGGATGCCAGGAAACATGGAAGGAGGTGAAGAACATGATTTCTTCTTGAGTTAATTGATTCTCGTGTTCCAGCATCACCTTCTAAACACTTCCAATCAAGAAGCAAGCTCCAGTCACAGTTCACTTGTTGTGGTTGTCTTTTTCAATCATCACTCTCAGCCTCCTTTTCCCAGCCCAGTCCAAGAACCACCCCAGCCTTTAACGGATAAACGAGATCCTTTCCTCACACACATTCCAGTGTGAGTGCTCACTGCCCAACAGCTACAGCTGGAGCTCTGCTTTTCTCACATTTTTGTTCTGTGGCCAAGGAAATGGGCAGCAGGGCCCTGCTCCAGCTCCCTGCAAGGGGCAGTGGGAGCTCTGTGGATGGAGGAATTCCAGTCCTGGCACGACACAACGGCCCCAGAAGCACCGGGCAGATGGGGCTTTGCAGGGTGGCTCCTCCTTGTGGGTTTAGAAGTAGAGATCATAAAGATCCATATGTGCTGAGCAGGGAAATTTATGGCAGAGTAAAAGCCTGTCCTATTAAAAGGATCAGAAGCTGTGCCTTTGACTGAATTTGGATGTCATTTCATGCCCTGCACTGAGCACATCCAGCCCCCTCACCTTGAACCCTGATATATTTTGTTATGTTTTCACTGTACAGACAAAATAAAAATACCCTCAGCCTTTTCTCACGTGGAGCTGAGGGCCCCACCCTGATGTCCCAGAGCTGGAGGGAATCATCTCCTGGTCAGCACCAAATTCTGCAGCTCGTGGTGCAAATGAACTCCCAGATGAAAATGGTTCATCTCTTGTGCCCCACACGAGGCCAAGCAGAGAAGCAGAGGCTGTTCAGGGGAAGGACAAGGGCTCATCCAGGCTCTGCTGAGGAGGATGGATGAATAACTGCTGATTATCACACAGATTAGAGATAATTCCTGCTGCTCTCTCTCGTCTTTGGGGCAAAGGGACAGCAGCCATATTCCCATCCTCTTGCTGCTGAAGAAAACAAGAAGATTTATTGGAATGAACAGGGCCTGTCGGTGCAGTTTTCCATATGGCAGAGGAGGAGGAGGCTGCAGCAGGTGGGTCCCAGAGCAGATGTTGAGGATTCACACACAGCCAGGACCTGGCTCAGCCTGTCTCTGCTAAAATCCTGAACGTGCCAGCAGTGGGAGCAATCCCACCTTGACCCGGAGGGGAAAGATTTGGGGTAAGATGCCTAAAAGCATTTAAGGAAGTGACAAAGCAAATCTGTGATTTGTTCTTTTCTGGGCCCAGCAGCTCTTCCTGGGAGGGGCTGCGGTCACACCTGTGCAGGGTGGGGTCCAGCCTGGTACCTCTGCAGAGCATCCCAGCTGGGTTGGAAGGGACCTCAAAGATCATCCAGTCCCACCCTGTGCCGTGGATTCAGACAGGATTGCAGCTGCATCACTCGGGGATGTGCTACCCAACGTTATTTACTTGTTAGCTGGGGCCTCGAATAAAACTGAGCAAGCTCATCATGAAGTTGGGAATGTAAATCTCAGTTAACTTCAGTGGTGCTGATCTTATTGATATGGCAAATCAGGAACTGTCTGGCAATGACAGATTAAAACTGATAAAAATAATTTTACTATTGAGCACATCATTTGATGCTGTAAAAATGGGATTGTGAGAGCCAGTTCGAATGATGACTATTGAATCTGCTCTCGGTGATGGATCGCTTTTAAATGCACCAAACTTGCCCACCAGCTGAAATTCATAATAATTCTTGGAAATGTCCCTATTAAAGGAGCACTCGCACATAAATACACGTTTTTGTCTGACAGGAGAAGTATTCTGCTTTAAACATCAATGTGCACCCTCGTACCTGCTCCTCAGGGTGGGGAGGGCTGGGGCTGCTCCTGTCCCTCAGAGCTCACAGAGGTCACACCCAGCTGGGTCCCTCTCAGCCTGAGACCCCTGAGAAGACTGTCAGGACCCCACAATCCATATGGAAGAGAAAAGCCAGGAATATCATTTTTCTTGCAGGAGACACTCTCAAAGTGATTAAAGCTCCATCGGTCACCTGCTGCGATAGGGACGCTGCCTGTGGAGGGGATCAATAGCTGCTGCTTTACACCAAACCCCAAATTCCCGGGCCCTGCTTGCAGGAGTTTTGGCAGTGAGGGGCTGTTATCCAACGGCAGCACTCAATTCCATTGACAGCTGCTCCCAAACGTTGTGGATTCCCAGAGAGTTCCTGCAAACTCAGGGTATGGCTGTCCCTGGAACGCTGCTCCAGCCTCCCTGGGTGGGAGCGAAGTGAGCAGGGAGCTGCACACCCAGGGCTGGCTCCCCACAGCTTTCCTTGTTATTCTTCCTCTGCAAAAGCACCAGCCCAGGCTCTGGGAGTGGAGCCAGAGGGGCAGAGGGACCTGCACTGATGGGCTGGGCAGGGCTGGGTGCTCCCACACCAGCCTGGCTCCGTTTCCCCAGCAGCAGGGTGGGATAAGGCCACTCTCCCGCCGTGTTCGGGATGAATCCCAGACTGGTTTGGGTTGGAAAAGACCTTAAATTGCCCACAGCCCGTCCCTGGGCATTTCCTGAGCTCCCGTGGGCTCTGATGGAGCCCAACCTCTCCTCATGGGACAGGGGGACACAGCCAAAGGGACCTCCCCGCTCAGGAGCCACCTCTGATATCAAACCTCAACACTCCTGACTTAATTTCAGCCCATATTTCCTCACTCCCGTTCAGCAGTTGCATTTTATTTGGCATTAATAACACAAAGGAGGAAATATAGTGGCAATAAGATAAGAGCAGACGAAATTGTTCTTCCTTTGACTTGGGACTTCCTCGCTCCCGGCTGATTTGTGGTGCAGTTCCCTCCATGCATTTCATGGGTGTGAGGCTGAATTTATGCTGCACTGAGCCAGGGCAGTGCTGAGACTGCCTCTCCTTCCCTCTCCTCCTCCCAGGGCATGAATCTTCCACCTCCCCAATGCCTCAGATATTAAACACATTATTCTGCCTTGATTGAATACTGGGGAAATTAAATTTCTGCAGTGCCTTTCTCCTCTCTGATGGAGCTGAGCAGGGAATCTGCACCCAGGAAAGAAGAAAGGAAAGGGGGAAAGAAGAGAGGCTCAAACACTGAGCTAAAGAGTGCCCATTTTCACCCCCATTAGCAGTTTTAGGCCAGAGATGATAAATTTTAGCTTCAGTGGTGCAAATTCCAACATCTGCTCCATCACAGCAGTGCTGACAGGTGTGGTCTCCTGTTCAGCCCTGCTGGGGAGCTGCCAGATGGACTGGAGCAGTAAATAAAGGGTAAATCCCACTGGCAGTGGCAAGGGGCTCCTGAACTTTTCCTTTGTTTTCCCTCATTTGATTTCACATCTCCAGACTCTGTAGCACTCTCTCAACAGCATTTAGCGAGGAATTTCCTTCTCTTTAATCCCTTCTCTTATCTCCCTGGGGAAGATGAAAGCTAAATGATGTTAATCTGCTAAATATTTCTGATCACTGAGAGCGCAATAGAAATTACCACCCTGACTGGGAATTAATTGCAAAATCAAATGGGCCTGGAGAGGGATGTCAGCACCTGAACATCCTTTCTTCTCACACAGCGAAGGACAGATCTGGAATTCAGGGTAAAACCTCCAAAACACTGAGCATAAGATGGTTGGGCGATCATGGATTTCACTATTGGGAAATTTGGGTGCTCACAAAGTTCAGCTGTACCAAGAATAAAGAAACTCTGGTACTGCTCCTGCACCTGCCAGAAACACAAAACTTCACCCTGGAAGGAAAGATCCAAAGCCCCCAGAGCCAGTGGGGAGAATCCCATTCCTCCTGGGTGCTTTCACTGGGGGCTGAGTGCACGGAACGAAAACCAGCAGGATTGGGACTGACCCACTCCCGGGCTCACACAAACAGGGGCTCACACAGGGAACGACAGAGCCAGGCACAACCTGCACCACGTTTCCACTCCAGAGCCTTTTCTCTCCCTGTTCCCAGGGCCTGCCAGGGCCTGGCGAGCCCGTGGGGCTGGGATCTCTCTGCAAGGGCTGGTGACGGCGAGTGGTGCTCAAAACTATTCAGGGCGGCAGCGCCTTCGCAGCCATCAGCCCCTCCAGGCTGAGGAGCAGCTTTCCAGGGCAAAACTCTTCAAACACAGAACTTCCATGAGAAATTCTGTAATATTTGGCTTAAAAATATTAATTTGGGGAACAGGGAGGGGGGTTAATGAATTTCACACTCACAAAGTGTTATCAGATTTTGGTGCCATCTGCTTCTGCTCAAGACAGTTTCCAAGGCAGTTTTGCTGTGCTGGTGAGAGACCGCGGACAAGGGAGAGGAGCAACCTCCGTGCTTGGCCTCCCAGGGCAGCCTGGCTCAACCCTCCCAGTCTGACACTGAATATATGTGCAGCCAATTTAGAAATAGCAGCAGCTCTTAACTGCTTTGGTAAAGGAAAGGGGGAAGGGGAATAATATCAGGGAAAAGAAAAAGGTACATCATGTGGCAGAACAGATTCCCCACTCTCACAAAGATTATTTTGCACTTGCTCTGTGCTGTATTCATTTTCTCTCTTCTAATCCTAAAACATAACGAACTAATAGAGGAATTGCTTCACCCACCAAAGCAACAGAACCAGCAAAATCCTCCCACCAACATACGGCAGGAAGGAGGAGGCACATAAGGCGAGTTACTGCACATTTTGGAAGGAAGGAAGGAGAACAGAACTGCTCTTATTCGAGACTCCCCGGGCCAGCAGCAGGGGCTGTGGGGCCCTGCTGGGACAAAGCCCGGGATGCTCAGCCCAGCGATTTGTCTGCATCCCAAGGCAGAGCTGCTCCCTGAGCGGGATGAAGCCCCAGCTCGGGGGAGGCGTTTTCTGGACGGGAGGAATTACAGTGGAGCACCCCAGGGATCTCCAGAGCAAATCCTCCCCTGCCCTGGCAGCCCTGGGGGTGTGACAGCATCGCAGCCCAGCAGGGGTTAAAGCCAGGGACAGCACCTGTAAGCCCCCAGTACTGGGGTGGCACTGGAATGTTGGAGGCCTCTGGGCTGGGAGATTTTCTGCACATTTTCCTGCAGTTGGAGCTGACAGACAGGAGACATCACGCCCCACACTCTGTCTGTGGCTCCTTGTTTGGGCGCTGTGGCTCTGGTCACTCTGTACCCAAGGTCTGGGGCCCTGTCAGGGTCTGTCCCAGCTCTGCACCCATGTTTTACTGCAGGCAAGTTCCACAGATCTGGCTAAATGGCAGCCGGAGGCATAAACATATCCCAATTTACTATTTCTTATTTCAAATGTCCCTCAAAAGATCCTGCCTGACCACTGACCCTTCCTTCAGTCCCCAGCCACCTGACCCTCGAGGCTGTGGAGCTGTTCCAAGTGCCAGCGGGGCCCAGTACCCCCAGTCCAGGAAGGAAAACAGAATTCCTTGCCCAAGTCAGCTCAGAGCCTGAGGGGTTTTGCCAAAAACACAGCCTGGACTGGTGCAAAAGGACCACACAAAGGACCCATGGGGTGCAATGTCACACGTCCTTTTGGGAAGTGAGAATGTCCATTCCTGGAGGAGCTGGGAAAGAAGCAACAGTTCTGCAGAGATTTGCTTGAAATATTGTGCACGAGGATTTCAGAGAGAGCTTTGTGCTGTTGACCCCAGGTGGTACATCCATAACTCCTGCAGCACAGAGTGCACACAAACCTTATCTGGAGACATTAAAGAAAGCTGCTTGACATTGAAAATCAAATTGATTTCTTGCCAAGATTTCACAAGGGCATGTGTGACAGCAAATGACATGCTTAAGCCTTGCAAGAAGAAAATAAACATGTCCAATGCAAAAGCCATCAGTTTCTGTGCCAGCTTGAATTATGCACATCTGTAGTGATTTGACACCCAGCTTGCTTGGCAGCACAGGCAGAGTGTGCGTTGCCACAAGCTGAAAGAGATAAATAGGGTAGAACAGAGCTCGCTGCCTTATGTGAGGCTGCAGAGAAAGCAGATTTAAGGAAGTGGTGTCCATTCTCCTGTTCCCTCACGTCCCTGCTGGGTGGCAGCTCCTCGGAGAGCTCTGCTGCTGCCCTGTGCTTCACTCTGCAGCTCCTCCTCCGGGGCTGCTGCTCAATTACCCCGAGCAGCGCTCACCTTCTGCCTTCCCACAGCTGGGGCAGAGCTCCAAATCAGGCAGAACCAGCCTTTCATCCCAAAAAACAGGAATTTAGGGTTTGAGGCCCTTTGATGGGCAGGATACCCCAAGTTCATTCCCTGGTTCCAAACCAGGCCCTGGACATCCACAGGGACACTGGACACAGGGTGACCTCCCACACCGGACTCTGGGGATTTGGGGTCCCTCTCGCCTGTCCATTCCCAGGAAATCCCTATTCCCGTGTGAAATGGGGTCAGCTGTCCGAGCTCCAAACTCTGAGCAGGAGCCATGGCAGCAGAACTGCCCACGATGCCCTGCTGGCTGTCACCAGCTCCCTCTGAGGTCACCTCTCTTGGAATTATTTGTCAAATCCGAGCTGAGACCCTTCAGGCCAAGCCCCCAGGAGTGGGTGTCCTGCCCACACTGGGACCAGTGCCCTCTGGGGTGCCATAAAAAGCCCTTCCCCTCTCAGCCACTGGAGAGCAGAACCGAATGTTTGATTCCCTGAGTGCTCCCACCCCAGAGATCGATGGCAGAGCCCCCTCCCGCCGGGCCCTTGCCACATTAACATGAAGTTTCTATTGCACAGCAGTTTGATCCATTTGTGTTTATTTAACTCCCCTGTTCTGACAGAAGAAGATGGAGAATCTGCATAATTAATAATGACCCAAGCAATCTCCCTTAATGCCTGCTCTGAACCCCTGACTGTCCCTGGAGCTGATGACATCCATAACGGTGGCAGACAGGGAACAGGCTCCTTCAGGCTGCTGAGATATTATTCCCCTGGGATCACCCAGGGGTGGTTTTCAGCTCCAGCCATTAGCTGGAATTGCCCAGGTCATTCATAAAACTCCTTTTCCTTCGCACAAAGGGAGCACAGAGGCAGGGCTGCGGCAGAAAGCTGGGCGTGAGGATTCATTTCTTTTACATATTTATAGATATTTATATATTTCTGTAATGCCACGGTGCTCCTGGCCTGAGCAGGCCTTTGGCTGCAGGATGGTGGCTTTGGGACACCCTTGTGTCACCTCTGCCACCTCTGCTCCAAGCTGAGAGGCTGCCCAAAAGCAAACCCCTGTGGGACAGGCAGGAGTGGTCCTGAGCCACCCCCAAATTTAACCATCCCCAGCCCCTGGCCCCAGGGCCCGCTGGAGAGAGGCCTGGGAGGAGTGGGGCTCTCAGCAGGCAAAGGCTTTGTTTCCTGCAAGGAAGGGAACTTGTAACTCCTGCTATCAGAACAACGCTCTTTGCCAAATCAGATGAAATGCTTGTAACAGGGGCTAATCAGATTCTACATTAATGAGAGAAAATATGAAGCTAATCAACACCCAGGCAGGTCTCTAGGCTGCAGGCCTATTAAACTTCATAAAAAATTAATGACTGAAAGAGCAAAATCGTTTGTAAGGGGTCTCCAGTGGCACTGGGAGCTCTGGAGCCCCGTTCCCCTCTCATTACTCTGCATCAGCCTCAGCCCAGCCCTGCCCAGCCCAGCCCTCACTGCCCTGCTCCGGGACAGTCCTGAGGGATTCATCCCTCCTCACCACTTCCACGGTGGCTTTTTCACTGGAATTAAGGACATCTGTACCCCATCACTCCTTGGATTGGGTTGGGAGGGACCTTAAAGCCCACCCAGTGCCACCCCTGCCATGGCAGGGACACCTCCCACTGTCCCAGGGTGCTCTAGCCCCATCCAGCCTGGCCTGGGACACTGCCAGGGATGAGCAGGGGAATTCCTTATGATTCCCACGAGCTGGATCTGCAGGCTCCCATTGGGGCTGCTCCTTTCCCGCTGGAACTCAGTCCCAGAGCTGCCAGCTCCCTGTGCCACCTCCAGCAGGTTGTGAATCACTAATAAATGCAAAAATGGAGAGGGTAATACAACGAACTGTGCGAGAATGGAAACAAGGAAGGCTCCTCTGCCTCACATCTGTTGAACATAAAAGGAGCCTCTGCTGATTTGGGCTGTTCCAGCCAAATTTCAGGCAGACAGGCTCAACCTGCCCGGTCCAGTCCCTGTTCTCACAGGCATTGTTCAGCTCTCACGTAATTGCAAGGTTGTGCACAACAGATCACTTAAAGTGATCCTCTGTTTGCAGTGTTGTGGAGGGAAAACAATCATTTCTTGGATTTTTTGGCTGGGAAAATAAAAGACCATTAGAGCAAATCTTCAATATTTAATGCACTATGGAAATGAGATGTTTAAGTACATATCTGGTTCAGTGCAAGAGCAGGAGAGGAGGTGCATCCAACGTGTGAGAAAGACACCTGGAGGCTTCAGCAGTCGCTGCTCCAGCACATGGCTCTCGGCAGACCCCGGGGTTTGGATCTGAAGTCTCCCCATGCCCCAGAGGCTGGCAGGGCGCAGTCCTGGGGCTGTTTGGAGCCCGTGCAGCTGAACGAAGCCCCTCTCATTCGTTAATCGGGTTCCAGGCCTGGCATTGCTGCCCTCAGCACTGAGAGGTTCCATCCCACCCAGGCGGGGCTGCAGCCCGTGAGTGGGAGCTCGGTGCCAGCAGTGAACCTGCCCGGAGGGTGGGAACCCCGGGGCTAATCCAGGCTTGACCTCTGCCCGGGGCACGGGGGCACGGGGGCCCTGGACGTGGAGAAACCCTTCACCCTGCACAGAGAAATGCCTGCGTGTGCCCTTTGGGGCAGCAGCAGCTGAGGCCAGCTCTGCTCACAGAGAGATGCAGAGCGAGGCAAAGAGGGGTTTGTCTCACCAAAACCCCACAAACCTGCTCCAGCAGCAGGCAGAGAGCTCAGAGAGCTCTGGCAGTTGAGCTGTAGGATCCAGGCCGTGTCCCTATAGGTTTGTACAGACAAACGAGCTGTGGGTGCAGTCTCAGGGGTGCCTGGGTGAGGTGTGACCCCAGCTGGAATGATGGATTCACCCTTCCTCTCCCTTCCCCTAAAGGATTTGAGACAAATTCTCACCAGGCAGAGGAGTCCTCAACTACATATTTGAGATTTTGGGAGTCCAGAGAGTTGAATTTCACAGATGAAAGGAAGGAGCTTCTGTAGGTCAACAGCAAAGACAGATCTAAAATTCATCTTTCCTGACTAACAGCTCAAAGTGCCTCTGTTTAAAAAAACATGCAGCCCTTTGGAGATGCAGCTTTACCTCCCTCAGACCTCGCTCCTACAGCAGATAAACCCCAGATGAAAAATTTATTGGAGTGCAAACTGTGCAGGTAAAGTGCTGCAAAGCAATAAAACTGCTCTGAATGTCTGCATCCCCTGCTCCTGCCCCCTCAGACAAAATACCTGGGATATTCAGCAGCCAGCAGCCCAACTCACCTGGGCCTGATGGCCCCAAGCTCTGCAGAACAACTTGAAAAGAATAAATCTTGATTTTTCTTTACTGTTTGATGCATAACACAGGAGGGGTGATAAAGCTGCCCCTGACTTGAACATAAAGTTGTCATCCCCGCAGCCAAACGGTCTCACCTTGCAAAAAACTGCAACGGGACAAAAAGAATCAGAGAATCATCGAATCCCAGAATGGTTTGGGTTGGAAGGAGCTTAAATCTCACCCAGTGCCGCCCCTGCCATGGGCAGGGACCCCTTCCACTGTCCCAGGCTGCTCCAACCTGGCCTCGGGCACTTCCAGGGATGGGAACCCATGGAGAAATCTGTGCCAGGGCCTCCCCACCCTCCCAGGGAGGAATTCCTTCCCAATTCCCACCCATCCCTGCCCTCCGGCACTTTGAAGCCGTTCCCCTTGTCCTGGCACTGCTCACTCCTGTAAATAATCTCCATTTGTGCCATGCAGTGGTTGGGAGTTGTGACCCCTCTCTGGAATTTGCAGCTCCTTTTCCTGCACTGCTGTTTGAGGTGATTCTGTACCTGTGCCACCGATGGGCTTCTCAAGCACTTTAAATTCTCGTAAAATTGTATTATTTGGGCATTATTAAATAACAGAGGTGGGATCCCCCTGCCCACTGAAATACTGAGAAACCTCTGCTTTTAGAGAAAAGTAACTGTGATTTATCAGCCCTTGTGGTGGGAGGCTGGACGTGCTGGGCTCGAAAAGGAGAACAAAGCAGGTGGGAACAGGTGGTGGCAGCTTTTGATGACCACACAGAGAACACAACATCATTAGCAAGACAGATGCAACCCTTCCTCTAATTCTTTATCCAAGTTGTCTCTTCCAGGATCCCATTGTCTGCAGGGCAGGGGAAGGGGCTCTGTGATCTCACATGAAGGAAGGAGGCAGGAGCTGCAAAGAGCTCTGAAAAAAGGAAATAAATCGATGGCTTTGGTCCCTTTATTCTGAACTTTTCCAGGCAGGGCGTATTTACTGCTGGATCTCATCCTGTTACTGATATTCACTTGGAATGCACTGAGTGGAATCAGCTCGTTAGAAATCCGAGCAAGGCATTCATGTGGTTTTTTCTTCTCTTTTGGGAATCCTCTCCTGTGTAAATAAGACACATAATAACCCTTCTCTGCATTTTACACATGTGCACAGCTTTTCAGCCATAAATGTCACAGTGCTGCTGCAATTATCCCCATTTTCCAGGAGGAAGAAAGGGAGCACAGAAGGGTCTGATCCACAAACATTGGCTGTGACAGCTAAATTTGGATGCTCGTGCACAGGGCAATTTTCAGCCCTCCCACCCTCTCCTCTGGAACAAGGAGGGATCAGGGAGCAGCATCCAAACCCCAATTCCTGCAGTCCTGGGATCAAAGGGGGGCGTAGGGACAGGGGGGAGGTCCCTTCTCGTGGACAACAAGTGACAGGGTAAGAGGAAAAATACTCAGCTTGGGCCAGGGGAGGTTTAGATCAGATATTGGGGAAAAAAACTTCCCAGGAAAGGTTATAAAGCATTGGAAAGGTCCCTCAAGGACCTCCCTGTTTTCAGCTGACAGTGCCTGGGATTGAGCTCCATTTAATTTCTGAATTTACACAAAGCCCCTGTAAGTGATTGTGATTTTCCAGTGGAAAAACAGGGTCTCGCTGTATCTAACCCCCGGAGTATTTTAATCTTTAAATCAATAAAATCCATTAAACAAATTGCTCTCCCCCCTCTCTCTCCATCCATCCCATCCAAAGTGAGCGGCTTTGCCATTATTTATTTAATTTGGAGCACGTTCCAGAGCTCTGCTGATGGATTGAGCACTTCTGCTGGTGCAGTTCAGCTGTTGGAGGGCTGCAGCAAAAATCACAGTTTCAAACTTTGAATGGAAACAAATGGCCTGTAAATGCAGTGCTCGAGGAGGGGGAAAAAAAACACTCCACAAAAAGCCTGGAATGTTTATGGGTTTTAGGCTTCATGCTCTGTACGTGCAAATCAGAAGTAATGATTAAAAGCTGCTCTTCTCTTTGGAAAGGTTAAGTGTCTCATCTCAGACAAAGGAACTCTGTGTACCAGCACTCTCAAATCCTGGAGTGAGATCAAGTGCTGGAGTCTTGATAGCAGAATATTTAGTGATAAAGAATGAATATCAGGGAGGATTGAAAATATGGAGAGCAGGCAGATGTGCTGCAGCACTTGGGACTGTATTGACAACACGGAGCTGGAAATTCACCCAGTGGAGAACTGAAAAAAGAGAGAAATAGTTGGGGGTGGATGTGTTTAGGTGAGGGTGGATCTTCACCAGGCTAGGGAAATAAAGGGATGGAAACATTTCCCATCTCCCCTCACAAGGAATTCCAGCTTTGTCTGGCACAGATGAACCAACAGACAAAATCTCTTGGGAAACCACTGTTAATGAAACAGTTCATGTTACATGTTAATGTTCATTTAATCTCACTTTTCTCGGTTTTGGGAGGCAGCAGGAGCCCCTCCCTTGCCAGGGTGAGGGGGAAGCTCAGGGCTGGTTTCTCAGGCTCAGCCCTCGGAGCCAGCACTGCTTAGGGACTCTGCCCCATCCTGAGGGTTGGCAAATTACAAACTGAACATTTCATAAAGTGTTTTAAAAGGATTGTGGGTCTGGGACATTGAGTCACGAAAGAGCAGAAGGACACCGTGCCCAGGTGTGAAGCAGTGAGAGATCTCCCTCTCAGCAAAAAACTCCCTGGGACAGAGAATTCCTTCCCGGGAGTGAGAGGGGAATGGGAGAGCTCCCGGAGTCTCTAAATGTGACATTAAGCAGAGTGGGGAGGAGAGGGAAGGGGCTGGCAAGAGGCCATCGTCAATTTTCTGACATTTGGAGAACTGTGACATCGGGTCTGATCTGTGATGGAACACTCCACAGCCCCAAGGCAATGGAGTATTTAACCAGGCTCTGATAGCCAGACAAGTAACAACTCACTCTGTCTCCGACTCGACAGAAGGACAAAAAAGAAAAAAAAACCAAACAGTTAAGGGCTTAAAATTAAAGCACTGAAGCATTGTCATAACAATGAAACCCCGTTTTTGGTGCTTTGGCATTGTAAGAGCAGGGTTAAAAGCCTGAGCTCTGCTCATTTGCAGGCCAGAACTCTGTGCCTGCTGCTGTGGGGAGAAGGGATGTGGAGGAAGAGGCTCTGCTGGCACGGGAAGGGAAAAGTGATGGGAAGGAAGCACAGACTGCTGAGGAGTGTGGGGAATATGGAGATGGAACGGGGAGAATCAGCATCAGAGGGAGCCTGGGAGGGGAATTTGTGTCTGTGGCCGCGTTTGGGGTCACCTGCAAGCAGAGCCAGCCAAGGGCACGGCCCGGCTGGGCCCTCCGGGGCTCCCTGTCCTGCGTCCCCTGCAGAGACCTCCCACCCACAGTGACTTTTTCCAGGGGAACCGTCCCTGTCCCCTCATTCTCTGTGTCCTGGTGAGGAGAGGGAAATGCTTTCCTGGTCCACAGAGGTGATGGACCCTTGCAGAGCTGATCTCCCCCAATGAGTCTGACACAGGAGCACCTTCCCCCAGCAGCAGCGCTGAGCCCCACGGGCTCTGCCTGGGCTCCTGGGGACGGGGAAACCAAAGGAAAGGCCAGAGCCAGGAGTCTGAGCACTCACACCACGAGGAGCAGAAGCAACCTCAGGGAAATTTCCTCCTCTGGCCACAGGAGAGCTGCCAGCAGAGAGGAACAGGGGAGGTTTTGTGGAGGATCCTTCTCTCTGCCTCCCTGGATGTGCGAAAAGCATGAGGAGTACAGGGAACCCATTCAAACAGTGTTTAGAGAGATAATTGCAGCAGCTAATTGCCAAATAATAATAATAAAACATCTTGAAGTTTGCTAATGGAGGGGTTGAAATACTGTAATTCTTAACAGACAGCAATTAATACAGGCTGGAGTATCCAATAAATTAAGAGACCTCATCCATTCTGTTCTGGATCCACATGATGACATTTTATATGGTGACAGCGCTGCTCAGAAATCAGAGATGTCTGGAATTCTTTTATTTTTATGGGGACAGACAGACATTCTCTAGTGAAAGTTAAATGAAGTTAGAGCCCTTCTGTAAACAGTTTGCAATCCCTGTATTCATTAAAGTCAAAAGAAATTGTGCTGTTAATCAAGTCTTCATTTTAAAAGGATCAGAACTGGACCTGGCCTACCGCCCTCCCCCTCTCCCTCCTTCTCCCATAATCACAGATCAACCTTGTGCAAATTAAAGCCTGAGTTTGGCTTTGTGTTTAATTGAGTTCCGCTCAGCTCTGGCCTTTCAGCCACAGCATCATCTGCAAAGGGTGACCAGGAGATCTGGGGGTGAATTTTGTACTTTTCCTTTGCTCCATGGTGCAGGGTCCGAGTCCTCTCTCCTCACAGAGTTCTCTTTGCATCAGATCCACATTTCAGGGAGGGGCTCTCTCTCTGAAAGGTTGGAGCAGGCTCAGTGGCTGCCACTCGCTGAAATTAAAGGTTAAATATAGCCAAAAAAAGGGAAACGGTGTCTTCCATCAGTGAGCATTCGATTGCAGTGACATAACAATGCCACAAGAGCAATTTCATTCTTGGCATATTTAGAGGTGGCATTAGGGAGTGTACCAAGGTAGCAATTTTCTAGATAATCAACTTAATGTCTTCATTCTGAGTGCATTTATATGTGTAAGTTAATTAGGGGAGTTAATTTTCACAAATGGCAGAAAATCTGCATTTTTCTCCAGTAAGATTTTGCTTTATGGCAGTTCCTGGTTCAGGGGAGCTGGGAGAGACAACCTGAGGCTCCTGTCACAGTCACAGCCTGGAGCAGGGGCAGATCCAGCCCCAGCCCGGGGTTTGGGGCTCTGCTGCCCAATCCAGGCACCTCTGGGGGCAAAAGGAAAACTTCCCCTGCAGCAGAACCCAGAGGTGTAGAGAGCACTGATCCAGCCCTGAAAATCCTGCACGAACTGCAGGGGAAACTCGTGCTGGTGAAAAGAGAAAATGGAAATAGGAGTGAAGTGACAGAGTCATGGAATGGTTTGGGTTGGGAGGAACCTTAAAAATCATCTCATCTCGATGCTGAGAGCTCCTCAGAGGGCTGTGAGTAAAGGCAATCACCAAAAATCCTTTCTTTTTCAACCCGAGGCATTAACGCTTTCCAAAGTGGGAAGGAGTCATTATTTTAATCCATGTGCACTTGCTGTGGGCTCAGATAGCCCTGCTAAATTTGGACAGACGGCATTGCTATTCAGAGCAATTTAACTTTTACAGACTCCATTTGAAATTCCAGGCCTTTTAAAGCATGTGGTAAAATTCCCTTTTGCTTCACTGAGGCCAGATATCACTGTCTGCTTTTATCTCTTTTACAGAATTCTGCCATAAAGGGTTTGAGATAATTGCAAAGTCGTTCATCGTGGCCCTTTCTTGCATTTTTCCCTCCAGCCCAGCGTTGTGGTGTGGTGCTGGGGAAGATTTAGAATGGATTTTGGGGAGGAATTGTTCCCTGTGAGGGTGGGCAGGCCCTGGCACAGGGTGCCCAGAGCAGCTGTGGCTGCCCCTGGATCCCTGGCAGTGCCCAAGGCCAGGCTGGACAGGGCTTGGAGCAGCCCGGGACAGAAGGAAGGACGGGCATTGGAGGTTTTGCTGGATCCTACAACACAAATTCCTGTGCTCTGGGAATTAAAAACCTCACACACATCCATGAGTCAGCTCCTGCCTGTGAGCAACACCGTCCTGTGGATCTGGGGAGGAAGGGGCTGCCGGAGCAGCCGCCCCGGATTCTGCAGAAGTTGCTGCACCTTGGAGGAAGGATGGGAGCTGGCAGAGCAGCCAGGAGCCAGCTGCACCTCAGTGGGCACAGCCTCCCAAACCCTCCCACCCTTTGGCTTTTCCAGCGTGGTTTCCCACCAAGCGAAATGGAAACCACGGCAAGAGGGGAAATAAAAGAGATTGAGAGCTGCTGCTTCCTCCCAGAGCTGTGAAACAGGAGGGATTGAAGTACAGGCTATTCTCTATATGAAATAAACACCATTAAGGTATCCATTAACCTATGTGAGCCTTCAATTAGATCAGTAATGCTTTGAGGGAAGAACTGTTTCTGATGTATGCTTAGAGTGAATAATGAAAGATTGGCCCCCAGGTACTACAGCCCTATCAATAATAAACATTATTACTAAATAATAGGAACGAAGACTTGGAGTTAATATTTAAAATGTGCATGAGACCAAGGCATGCCCAAGCACATTTCACGCTTATTTTAATTGCCACCAGACAAATAGAATGAGGATGGCTGTTCACTCCAAAGGGTGTGATTCTGTTTTGCTGAAGCACTCAGATTTTAGCGTGCTATTGTCAAGCCTATTTGGAGTAAATTGTGGGGAGAATTGCAATGAGAGCTGCAGTTGCCTAGCAAAGGTCTAAGATTTCCATTTAAAATTAATGTGAACTGTTCCTCTGAATCTGACATATGGGCTCCGAGAACCCCTGCCAAGATGTCGAGAGCTAGACTGCTCCCCCTCCAACTCCGAAAAAACGCTGGAGGCAACTTTCCCCCGGTGTTTGGGCGTTTGGCTCCAGCGCCAGACAAAGAGACCGAGAGCCCTGCAGCGGTGGGGCCGCGGAGCCGGGCAGGGCACGGCCCCGAGTGCCGGGGGAGCAGCGGCTCTGCTCCCTCCCGGGGCAGGGACTGAGCCTGAACCCCTCAGGGGAGGCTCCTCCGCCCCTGCCCTGCAGCCGTGTCACCCTCAGGGTGTCACCTGAGGAGCCCCCAGGGTTTGCTCTCAACGGGGGCTTGGCTGCAAGGGGGGTTCTCCTGCACCAGGCAAGCGGGGCTGGCCCCAGTCAGATCCCACTGCCCCCACAGCACCCCCAGTCCTTCATCCTGCCCCACCCTGGGCACAGCAAAAGCTCTTCCAAATCCTCCAACTCCCTCATTCACCTTCCACTCCACCAGATCAGCTTCTGATCTCCCCTTCCTTGGATACCTCAGCTTGCTCAGCATTTGAGAAAGTTCATTTCCCTTTAAATAAATCCCCCTTCCCCTCCACTACAAAGAAGGCACATTTCTGTTTGGTTTGCTTTCTTATCCTTTTTTTTTTTTTCCCATTTCCCAAATTATACCCTTTTGGATAAGTGTGAAACTCTTTTCAGTGGAACACGGGGGCAATAAAAGTGAGATCTGCCAGGGGTTACCCAGACTCACAGATTAAACTGGCTCCGGAGGCAGCCTGGGGAAGGGGAACCACAGAGGAGGGGGGACAGGAGAAAATAAAGTGTCTGAGGGATAAAGAATAGGTTCTAAAATGCAGGGAAACAATAAAGATACTAAAAATGGCTCTGGAAAGGCAGAAACGAATGCTCAGCTTCCCACACCATCTTTAGGATGCTGAAGGAAGTTCACAAAAGACACAAGATTGTCTCTGGGTACAGAAGGCTCCTGTAAGACACAGAACAGGCTGCTCTGTGCTGGTTTCCCATCCCCGACCTGCACGTTCCCCCGGAGCCTCTGGCCAAAGCTCCATCCTCCTTCCTGGCTGGAGGGACCCTGCCCAGCTGTGCAGGGACACAGCCAGGTCTGTACAGCTGCAGCTGCAAACTGAATTCCTGAGGTAGACTCGGAGCTATGTGGGAGCAGAGCTCGTTTTCGTTGTCCTCTCCGCCAGCACAGCCTGACGTGGCCCTGGTGTTCTCAGGGGCCTCCTCAGGACTGGGCAAGAGCAGCGAACCCTGAGCAGAAATAACAATTCCAGTTATTCCTTCTTTTGGGATGCCAACACTGCCTTTAACAGCTGAGTCCTTTGTGGAGGTGGGAGGAGAGACAAAACCGAAGTGAAAAGAAGGAGGAATCAGAAGAAAAACCCCAGTAATGCTTCTGCTGTGCAGTTACAGCTCCAGAGCAGCACTCCAGGTCCTGCCTGGCACAGCAGGGGCAGAGCTCAGGCTCTGTAAACAGCAGGGGACAGGCCCAGGCCCTGGGGAAGGGAACTGAAGGAGGATCAGAGGATGGGTTGGGTTGGCAGAGCCCTCAAAGCCCATCTCGTTCCATCCCATCTCGTTCCATCCCATCTCATTCCATCCCATTGCCATTGTCCCAGGTTGCTCCAAGCCTCATCCAGCCTGGCCCTGGACACTCCCAGGGCTGGGGAGTCCCCGACCTCTCTGGGCTCCAGGAGAGCTCCCACTGCTGTGAGACAGGACAGATCTGCCACAGGATTCTCTGGCTCCACGGGCACCTGCGGGGAGGGAGGGCTCTGAGCCAGCAGCTCTCGGTCAGTGTCACCCAGGGCTCCCCAGCCCCTCTGCTCTGTCCCCTTCTCCTGGCTCCGAGCAGGATCGGTGGCAGCCCCAATCAAAGTGTGCTCCCAGCCAAGGCCTGGGGTGCTCCACGTGTGTCTCATCCCACTGGGAGCTCTGGGCCCCGTTCCCTGGCTCCCAGGCAGACACGTGCAGCAGGGTGGCTCAGGACACGGCTCTGGGGACAGCGTTCCCCGTGGAGACACACCAGGGAAATGTTTTCCGGTGGTGGAAATAGTCTGGAAGAAGAAACAAAACATGCAGACGCACACAAAGACGTTGGCTTTTTTTGTTTAATCTGACTTGGACTCTGCTGAATTGGTTCATTGTTTGTGGGGGAATCTGAGCAGAATTAATGACTGGCGCAGGCAGGAAGAGGCACTGTTTGCAAATGCAGTGGCCAGACATTCTCCAAGATCTGTAATCTAATTTAGCTTGGAGAGTTAATGATTTTAATGATTTGTTGTGATCTCAAAACAACTGTTAGGAGATAAATCTACATCATTAAACCTATTATGATGTTTTGCTTCATTTAGCAAATGGTGTTTTTTGTTCTGAAGACGCCCACATTTTAAACAAGCGGAAGGGTCAGCTGCTGATGGTGAGGAACAATTTATTCCCAGCTCCCTTGGAGACTGAAACAAAAGGTGTCCTTGGGAAAAAAAAAAAATCCTCACAAATGTTACTGACTGTTTTACAAACAGCAGGCTCTGCTGGTGCTGGGGGGTGTCAGGGTGAGTGTCTGGGACGGACCAGACGAGATTCCTGCAAACGGCCACTGCTGGTTCAGGATCACTTGGTCTGAATTCCAGGTCCTTCCCAAGGAATCCCCCGGGGCTGCCAAGCCCTGGGAGCTGAGCCTTAGGGCACCCAGCAATACCAAGAGAGAGGTGTCAACATCAAGGGGCCTTGAGGGAGCTGCTGAGCTCTGGGTGGGGAATTTCACTCCTGGTTTTGGAAAGAGAGGTCCAGGTCCCAAAGCACACAGGCCATGAACCCTCCTCCTGCAGGACATGTCCATGGGGAAAGCAAAGAGCCACTGACAGATCCCACCCCACAGCTGCCACTCCAGCTCCTCCTCCTGCCCTGCACCTCTCCCCCACTCCAAGACCCACCTCATGGAGCCATGGAATGGTTTGGGTTGGAAGGGACCTCAAAACCCATCCAGTGCCGCCCCTGCCCTGGGCAGGGACACCTCCCACTGTCCCAGGGTGCTCCAAGCCCCGTCCAGCCCAGCCCTGGACACTCCCAGGGATGGGGAGCCCACAGCCTCTCCAGGGAGGGCTCCTTCCTCTCCAGGGAGGAAAGGTTTATGTAGGACTGACACAAGAAATGTGCATTTAATTCCCCCGAGAGTGACTGATCCCCCTCCCTCTCCCACAAACACAGAGCACAATCCTTCCACCCCCTGTGGCCTCACTGTGCCCTCCCATCACAGCTTCCACCAACCTCTTCTGTCCCAAAGCCTTTGGTGCTGCCTGGGAAGAGGCCGGAGGACAGAGCAGAGAGGGCTCTGTGGTTTCTGCCTCTCTGTGCCAGTTATTGACACAGCAGAGAGCAAACAATCAGCCCCTCTTCCCTGCGAGCTGGAGGAGTCTATTACGCTCTGACTGCATTTGCCTAAGCTAAATATTTTATACATTTCAAATATGATGCAAAGAAAAAAACCGAATTCAGTAAACAGCAGTGTCTGACTATTTGCTTGCTCAGCTGCTTTTTATTCCCCGGGAAGGGAGGGATATTTTTGGTTCTTCACTCTCATTCAGCAGCCACCACCAGGACCCTTCAGCCTGGCTGGAATGTCTGCCTGGCACAGGGGATGAGGAGGGCGAGGAACGCATTTGTTTGTTGTGGAAGTGAAGCACCCACTGGGGCCTGAGGTCTGTCCTTGGAGCCTTTCTAATCCCCCACGCCGCCTGCAGAGCACAGACCTGTCACTGTAATAACCCAGAGCAAATAAAACCCAAAGACAATTCCTTTCCCTTGTGTTTGTTTGGGGGAAGCTTCTTTCTTCAGCTCTGCATATGGGGAATGTATTTTATTACCCGCTGAGACATCTCCAAACGCAGCAGTTGAGCTGCACTGGGACAGAAAGTCGTGTCCTGCCCTTGGGCAGGGCTTTCATCCCAGGGGATTCCTGTTTCCATCCGAGGGAGGAGGCTCTGGAGCCGGGTACACCCCGTGCTCCCACACACAGAGAAGGCTCGGAACTCCTGGAGATTGTCCCCACCTGGGTGGCAGCTGCTGTCTGGCTCCGGGCTGCAGCTCCAGACAACTCTGCATTCCCTATTTTACGAGGAAAACCTCAAAGTCCATAAAACCCCCAAATTGGGACACTTGTATTCCATATTGGAGGGCGAGTAAACAAATGATGCTGCCAAAGGAACAGAGCTTCCAAACTCGGGTGGGAACAAATACTTGTGTGAAATGGGGGAACTCGGGGATTCTTTCTAACCTTAAGCTTAGAAGTTCAAGGCCGTTCTGGTGCATCCAAGCCTCTCCTCAGCACCGAGCCACTGAACTCCTGGTGGGCATTTGGGCACAGAAGACACCTGGTGCCACACTCGGATCAGTGCCTGTAGGTGACACAAATACGGTGAAAATGGGACAATTTCACGGTGCTTGTGCCTGCCCAGGAGAACCCCAGGGAAGGTGGGGCGCTGCCTTTTGTGGGGACAATCCCATGATTTCCCATTTCCCCGTTCATCATTTTGGCCACTGTTCCCCTGCCAACTGTTGCAGCCATGCCTGGCTGTGCTGTGATATTTGGAAAGTGCCCTCCAGGTAGAACAAATGTTGGTTTATTTGCTGGGTGGAAATTCATTAAATAAATCATAGATTCATCGTGGCAGAGGAAATTAGCAATAAGCTGTGCCTGGAAGGTTGGACATATTGTACTTCAAAATAAGCAGGAGGCCACTTTGCAATTCAAAGGAGATATATTGGGAAATGGGAAGGCACATCTGTTAATCATTCTTCCCAATACCCGAAAGGTCCCAGCAGAGCCCTGCTCCAACACCAAGTGCCTCTTTTAAATTAAACTTCAATGCCTCCTCTGCCAGGAGAAAGGCTTGGGAGCTTTTTCTGTGGCAGCTCTGATGTCCTTGGCTGTGTTGGAAGCAGGACTGTGCTTTCCACACTGGGCGAGTCCCGTAGTACTATTATTATTATGATTATGATTATTATTATTATTATTATTATCATTATCATTATTATCATTATTATCATTATTATTGCTGCTGCTGCATTCCCCTCTCTCGGCAGCACCGCGGGGCGTTATCAGTCTGGCAGGGGCTGACATTTCGCAGGGGCTGCGGCCTGGGGTGCTCCTTATTTGACAATTACTCACGAGTTTCCCTAGGAAAGAACCCGTGGAAAGGCTGCTCCTGAGAGCTCCCTCCAAGTGACATCTGATGAGTTTAAATAACGGGTTTGAGCACCGCTAACGCTCCAAACATTTTTACATTTATTACAACCTTTACAAAGCCTTTGTTCCTCTTCCTGATCGTTTCACAACCCTGATCTACCTGGAAATATTTCAAGCAAGCATTTGAAAAGGATGCTGGAAGCCTGAAGATGCTTTGCCTGTGTTTGGGGTTGCTGCTGGTATCAAATGTTCCTTCTCACCAGGGGAGATGAGCCAGGGACTGTTCCCTCAGCAGCTTTTGGGTCAGGCAATGGATTTGCGTTTTCTCCCTTCCAGTAATGGGTGAAATCAGAAGAACTTCAGCTTTTGTTTTCATAGAACCATGGAATGGGTTGGGTTGGAAAGGACCGTAAAGATCTTTTCATTCCAAGCCTCTGCCCCGGGCAGGGACACTTCCACTGGGTCATTTCACGGAGAGAGACCTTAACAAGTGAAATATAAAAAACCAGAGTCCATGACAGAGCTGGACACGGAATCCTCCCTGCCCATCCCCAGTGCCAGCTCACACACGCATTTGTCACCCCTCCCACAGTCACGGGGCTCCTTCTCAGATGACAGCCAGCAGCTATCATTATTTTTTTCACCCTTAAACTACCCAGAGAAGAAAAAAACGGTGCAAGAAAGGCCAGCGCAAGTTCAGCTGAAGCAGAAGTGATGCTCGTCGCTGCAGGGCAGTTTGAACTGAACTCCAGTGTAGTTTAGATAAACAAGGATTAATTATCTTTCTGTTAGTCTGGGAGGCAACTGATAGCACATATAATTAAATTATTTTGCAGTTCCTATTTTCTGAGCGCTTAACCAAGAAGCAGCACAAAGGTAGGGGGTTTTTTTTTAATATCTTGCAGAATAGTTTCATGTTCAGGATATTTTGTTTTACTGTATTAGCTTGTGTAAGCTGTGGCACTGCATGTTTCCCTTTGCTTTTATTTGCCCATTGGGTCGTTTACTTACTGGAATTGAAGTCAGAAGTGGTTTGCTCTCCCAAACAGCTCTGAATTTCTAATAAATATGTAAATAATATATCTCTGAGCTGTTGCCCTTGGCATTTGTTCACACATTATCCTTGGCAGTGGTTATTCTGCTGTGAACACACACTTGTTTTACTTGGAAGGAATATCCATGATGGAAGCTCGGAGTCAGGGGTGCTCCCCCTCGCTCTGCTGGGGGATGAGGAGGGAACAGAGAAACTGGGGGACAGCAGAGGCCAAACCCCTGAGAGTCACCAGAGCACAGGGTCAGCTCTGGGACCTGCCCCCCTCCTGTCCCAGAGAAATCCTGATTATTCCACCAAGCAGGAAAACCCGACCCTGAGATGGAGTGGTGCCACAGGGGGAAGGGGAATTTCAGCAAGCCCTGGGTTTTCAGTGGTGTCTGCATCCCCCTGCAACACCCTCAGGCTCCCAGTGAGATCCCAGCAGGGGCTGCCTGCAGGGACTGGGAGCACTGGTGGGTGCAGGCTGGAGCTCAGCAGGGAGGAGCAGGGCCGGGAGAGGGACAGGGGATGTGACAGCCCAGGGATGGGGGAAATCAGCAGCAGGGTCTGGGGGAAGAGGCTGATTCTTCAGGGCATGGTGGGACCTCGGGACAGATGAGATGTCTGGAGATTAGAGCTGTGCCAGGCAGAGACTGCAGCCACGGGGAAGGAGGGCAGCATCACACGGAATGCAGAGGGGCCGGGCTCAGCCAGAGCCCCCGGCCCCTTCCTGCAGGAACTCATCATCCTCAGCAGCTGCTGAAGGCACACAGAAGTCTCCAGCACGGCGCGGGGGACTCCAGGCAGCTCCAGCCTCGGAGCCTCCTTTCTGTTCGCATCCAGCTCTGAGGAGGAGGAACGAGCTCTCCTCGGGCTCCTGGCACCGAGCAGACCCTCTGCGAGGCGGCGGCTCGGGGACTGTCCCTGCTGCCAGTGTCCTTCACCAGACAGGACCTGGAGGGAGCTGCACCAGAGCTCAGGGCAGAGGCCGAGGCCGGGACAAACCCCCCGGCTCAGACTGCCCCTGCTGGGCTGCTCTTGGGCCAAACTGCCCCCCATCCCTTCCCCCTGCCCCCGTCCTGCTGCCTCCCCCGAGAGGGGAGCCAAGGAGGGGCTCTGGCCTTGCCCAGGTTTGGGCATCTCCGTGTCCCCAGGCAGCCCTGCCTGGGCCTGTGCCTGGGCCTGCTCTCTTCACCTCTGGACAGGCCAGAGGAACCATAAATTTGTCCCTTCCCACCTTGCCAGGGTGGAGACATCCCCGTGTGCTCGGGATGGAGAGAGGGAGAACTGCCTCCCTGGGCTGGGGCTGAGGCTGAGACGGACGGGACAGGGAGGAGGCACGAGAGGAAGGGGCATTTATTTACCTGGGGGAGAGCAGAAGGTCACGAAATTTTCTTGCATTTAAGCAATGAGAGAATGAATCCCTGAGGATCCGTAGGTGCTGAGGGCAGAATGTAATTCCACCCCTGTAAGCACTTCCACATCTAATGGGAGAAGAATGTTTTGTGCTCCTGGTGCTTTATCAACAAAATGCCCTCCTGTAGCCACTTGGCCTTTGGAGATTATTTTCCCAGGGAAGCTGTCATCACGCAGCTGATTAATTACTCTAATAATCATAATTTTTTTTCTAATAAAACACTCTCTTCCCATTCATTAACTACATTGCAGGTAGGTGACAGTGGTAATTATTCTCTGGGAGTACTTCTGAATTATCTTTTCTAATCCAGCCTGTGCTGACATTTTTGAGAGAAAAAAACATTTTGTCTCTCTTTCATGAGCGGGGTAAGATTTGAATATGCAAACAGTGTCAAAGCGCGCCCTCAGGATGTTTTCCTGAACTATGATTTATGAGCTCTGGCCATTGTATTTGCTATCATAGACCTAGAAAGGTCATTAGACAAAGAGGTTTTCCCTGCAGGGGTCCCTTGCCATCTTTATCTTCTGATATTTTAATTTTTTCTCCCAAGCTTCAAGCGGGAGAAGTGCTGTGAGTTCCCCCATACACCTCTGGTGTTTATTATTTATTTATTCACGAGGGAGAAAGTCCTGTGCAGTGCTTTAGGCACAGAAATCCACATTTCCAGCCTCTCAGAACACATCTGGTCAACCCATGCCCACCAGGGCTACCAGGTGTGCAGCACTCACTCAGTCCGTGGGGTCTTTCGTCTTTGGGAATGGGAATTTCCACCCAAGGGCTGGAATTCCAACCCTTCCCTGCATGAGAGGGGAGCTCAGCCTCATCCGGGGCTGGATCCTGCACAAACTGCCCCAGAAACAGCACAGACTGCCACAGAACTGCACAGACTGCCCCAGAATGGCACAAACTGTCCCAGAAACAGCACCTAGCCAGAGTTAGAGGAGTAAAGGACAAGGGAGAGCCAGGACAGTGTTTCTGTAGCTGCACTAACAGGCGACAAGCGGATCTGCAGGGATTGCTCTTCCAGGGAACAGATTCAACCGTGAGGGAAAGAACTGCCCCAAAACACCAAAATCGGGATATATCCTGTTCAGATATACTGTAATAGCCACTTTTTGTTGTCAGAACATTAAAAGGCCATATTTTTTTCCAAATACTGGCCCTATGAAAATGTCACCTCGTGACACTCTGGGCGAGGTAACAATTTGCTGGAACATTTACTCCTCTGCTGTCATTGCGGCTGAACTTCACAGTCAGAAGAAGCACAAGTCCACGCACAACCTGCCTTAGAACTTCCTTAGAAAACTGCATGTTTGTTCTTAGTGATATTGCCAAAAATAGCCAATTTTTGCCTCCATTTCTCAGGGCAATCTGTGTTTTGCTACTGACACCCGCACACCGACCAGGCAGCGAAGTTTCTCTCCTGTGATGCTGAATGTCCTCAGTGCCCCAGGTGCCACCTCAGCACTGCAGGGAGATGCCCCCAGCCCCTGGCTGCAGCTGGATCAGTGAGGGTGGATCTGGGATGGAGGGAAGGAAAAGCCAGGCCTGTTTTAGAGACAGAGCTGTGAAAGAACAGGATCACTTGGGGTTACCCAGGCGTTACTGCTGCCCTCTGAGAGCGGCGCTTTCACACCAGCGTCCCAATTCCCCGCTCAATTTCTGAACCCTTATCAGTTACATCTGTTGAAACTGAGATCCGAGGGCTTCAGACACCTTTGCTGTGTTCGTTTTCGCCCTGCTCGCTCCCGCAGCCCCTGTGCTCACAGGTAATGGTTTTTGGGAAGCGTTTGCTCAGGGAAGAGCCTGAGCGGAGCCAGGGCCGCTGCTCCGCTCCTGCGTGGAACAGGGATGTGTCGGGATTGCAAATCCGAGGCGTTTGCAGCCCTGTCGTATCATCCCCACCATTTCAGCTCCCACTCAGCACAAGCCTGAGGGCAAATTCAGAATTGAGGACTTGAACGTGAGAAGTGTTTGTGCATCTGGAGAGCTGAGGTGAGACAGGAGGGCAGAACACGGCAGCCCGAGCCCCTGAGCAGCTCATCCTGCACCCCTGGGGTGGGGTGGGATGGCTGCTGTCCCCTGGCAGCCCCAGCACGAATTCCCATTATTAGCTTTGCAATCTGTACCTGTTTTGTCCGTGTTTGACTTCAGCACTCGGGCTCCCTGCCCGCAATCTCATCCTGCCCGTTCTGCCTGGTGCCCCAGCTTAATTGAGATCGCTGCTGTGTGGAGCTGGGCTCGATGATCCCTGTGGGTCCCTTCCAGCTCAGGGCATTCCCTGAGTGCTGCCTGATCCCCTGACTGAGGCTGGTGCACAGCCCCTGGCTTGGCATCCTGAACACCATCAGTTATCAGACGTTTCCTTTGCTGTCTGTGCCAAAGAAGGACAATTTGGCCACAGGAACTGGCAAAGCTGACGTGACTTGGAGCAGACTCTGATAATTCATCTCTACCTGCACAGATTCTCACTGTGGAGTGTTTATCAGATTTCCAGAATTATCAAGGACGGAACCACCTGTCTCTAAAGGCACAGGACCACAGGCTCTTCTCCAGCTCCCTCAGCTGCTCCTCACAGCTCTGACTCTCCCAGAGCCTTCCCCAGCTCCTTTCCCTTCCCTGGACACTCTCCAGCCCCTCAATGTGGCCCAGAACTGGACTATTTTTCTCAGCAGGGGAAGAACCCAGCTTGAATCAATCTTGCCTCACCAATTAAGGAGAAATAATTAGCTCTGTGTATATATTGGTATAACTGGAAATGTTTACCCAACACGTGTGCAATCTCTCTGCGTGCACCCCCAGCCTGCACAGCTGGCTGAGCATCACCACATCTGTGGGAGCTCCCACTGACAGCAACCTGGGGAATTGAGGCCCAGCAGCTTCCAGGAGTGACTGCACGTGGTTATTTACTCAAAAATCCACAGCTCAATCCACGAGACCCAACTGGAAACACGTGAATATCAAATTCAAAAAGCAGCTGAAAAGAACAGTGGGTGTGAGGGGGCTACAGGGCAGTGCTCGTGCATTCAACCCTTCCAGGCCCTTCTTTTCCAACTCATCTTTCTTTTCCAGTGGATCAGTAACCTCTAACAAAAGATCTGTCCCTTCTAATCATGCTCTGCCCTCCTCATGCCATCCCCTCTCCACACAAACCCCATTTCGTTTGTCGAGCCCACGCAGGAGCCCCGGGGCTTTGGAAAAGTCTTTTTCAGCATGATTATATTCAACTCCAACCTCTGCTGCCCCTTCCCTTTCGGCTGCCACTCACCATCACACAGCTCCAGCGCTCTGCAAATCCAATGTGACAACAATGCTCGAGATGTGTTTGTGTCCATCCAGCAGAAATGAAAAAGGGAGGAAATCTGTATCGCTGTGCGCTTGTTTCTAAAATGGTAACGGAGACCCCCATTGTTTGCACAATTCCTGCTGTACCTGATTGCTTTGTCACTTTATTCAGGGTGCTCGGAACAGGTGACTGACACAGAGAGAGACAAATATTTGCTGTGGCAGATGATTTCCTGCAAAAGCCAGGAAAAGCTTCCTGGCTGCTAAACTCTGCTTTTTCATTGTTCAGCCTGAATGTCTGGGCAGGCAAAGCTCCACACAGCAAAACCTACTGTAAAATTTCTGTTTCTTTCTCCTACCCCTTTTTTCCTCTTGGGTTCAGGACACTTTATCCATTTCCCTTTCTCTTTTGCTACAGACTCCGGCTCCACTGAAGCCAATGAGAACTTTCCCAATGAGGGCAAAAAGCCATATTTACACTAAATCTAGGCAAAACCAAGTAAACCCCTTTTGATAAAAATAAAATATGCATTGGGTACACCACAGGTTTGAACTCCAAATCTGACAGACATTGGACACCCCCTCTGTGATATGTATAAGAGATACATCAATATATATGAGATATTTACATATATTAGATACATCTAAGCACACATAACTGTTGATTCATAAGAACTGTCCTTGCATCCTGAAAACCATGATTGGGATTTATTTATGCTCCCACCTGGAAAGGGAGCAGCTCAATAATAGAGTAATTAAGTACTATATTATATGTGATAGATGATTTAATAAGCATATCATAGTTATAGAATGAGCAGTAAAATACTCCGAGGTGTATAAAACATCAGCTGTAAGATGAGAACTGCGTGTGAGGACAATAAAAATCCAGATGTTGTTCTGGCTCTCTGTTGTTTCGTCCCGAAGTCCTTTGTAACCTTGAAAGAGCTCTCCAAGGGTGTGTTTGCCATGTTTAGAGAGGGAACAGGAAGAGCCCTGGGAAGCGCAGGGCTGCTCCTGGAGGAGAGCAGGGCTGTAATTAGCAGGGTGACCCCTGCCCTGAGACGAGGGAGGATCATCCCCAGGAGCAGCTCAGGGCTGCTCCGGGCCCCCGGTGCCCCCCTGGTCCCGACGCTCCCAGGCTCCCATCACATCTCATCACCCACACGGCTCCTGCTGGAGCCCTGGGAGCATCCCCTGGGAGCATCCCCTGGGATGGAGGCTCTTGCCCTGCCTACACACGCTGCTCTTTGCCTTTGGGACAAAAACTGGGGGGACTGGGAACTTCTTACTTTGGAATCAAGGAATAAATCCCCCATCAGACCAGCGGGTTCTCCGTCCCTGGTATTTTCTGTTCTATTTAGGAGAGCAGGACAGGACAAGAAGGAATGGCTCCAAAATGGAGCCACTGGACTCTGAAAGCCCCTGCTAGGCTCAGTGCCACGACCTGATGGCCACACAGGGCTCAGGCCAGGACATTTGCCAAAAGCTCTTTTGCACATCCAGGGATTTCTCACCACTTCCCCACAGCACCAGGGCAGTCCCACCCTGCCCAGCAAAGACCAGCAGGTGATTTGCTGAAATTTCAGGTGGGAGAGACTCACAGCCCCCCCTGCTAAATGTGTTTCTCTCACTAATAAAAGGTTATTGTAAGAAGTCGAATGAAAATGTATTTGTGTTTAACAATTAAATGTAATTGGCAAGTGCTAATGGCTCTGTGATCGCAAAACTGGGGGAAAAAGCAAAGAGGAAGAAACTAGTTTGAAGGGACTTTATCTAATTTCATTTTAATTAGATCCTTTTTCTAACTGAGTTTCTAATTTTTCAATTAGCAATTAGCAGCTGCAACTCATTCTGAGCGTCACGAGGTGCCAGAGACACTAATTACACCACAGGAGTAGGAGGCTGAAAATGAGAAATAAAATTATCCATGAATGTTATTAGAAGAAAGGAATGATTACATTCTGTAATAATATACTGATGTGAGCCTAATTAGATTGAAGGATTGGGGGGAAAATAGGAGATTTAAAAATGGAGGCTATTTAGGAGCTTATAGGTCACCTTTTTGCCATTAATAATGATTAGGTGTGCATGGCTTGGAGCAGAGCCAGCGTGGGAGCGGGGTTGGGTCCCTGCAGTCACCAGCAAAGGGCCCAGGGACGCCCAGAGGTGCTGCTGGGGATCTCCAGGTCTCCAGGAACACAACGTTACCTCCTAACATCTCCCTGCACCTTTGTTCTGCCACCTGTAAATGGGCAGGGATCACTTATACACCTCGTTTTGGGATCCACAGCTGAAAGAAATGCAAAAGTTCCTTATTTTCATGATCTACAGGTTCCAGCAGTCCCCACTCTCCTGTTAGCAAACCTCCACCCAGGCCCTGGACTTCCCTCAGGACAAAGGAGAGTCTTGGGGAGAAAATGATTTATTCCCAGCAACAGGGGAAGCAGTGCAAACCTGGAAAGAGCCACTTGCTAGCAAAGAGGGAACATTGCTCAGAGTCCATTTATCTCCCCGTTTAAAACACACCCATTTTTCTTTATGAATCAATAATCTCTTACACTTGATTTAATAAAGGGAGTGACCTCTCTCCAGCTCCAGCGTGCACAACCTGCAGTCTGGAATCACTTCCAGGGACCCCAGGAATAAATGATTACATCTAAATGTGGTTCTTAATAAAATTTATGAGCCCCCATTCATCCCAGTCCCCTATTTGTCTTTATATATCTCACAGCATTTGCCACTAATTATATTCCTCTTTATAATCTGGGCTCCCCAGTTAAGGGCTGTAATTGATAGCTTCTGAAAATCATTCATTCCAAAATGGACCAGAAGGGTTTGTCCCACTGTTTGTCCCCCCCATCAGTCCTTCCCCTCCCAGCATCCTCAGCCCTAAAACTCCTCAGAGCTTATGGAAGATCCAGTGATGGGTCTATGATAAGAGACGGAAAAGAGCACTGAATTTAACCCAAATCCTTTCCCATCAGTGGATAGGAAAGGAAGAGGAGAGTGCCCAAGGAGCAGGAGAGCAGCCCCTGCCTTCCCCTGCAGCCTCCTCACAACACTTGGTGGTGGCAGCCTTGAATTCCCACAGAAATCCGGGCAGGACAGGCACCAGCCACGGCCCAGCCCGTCCTGCTGCACCCCAGGGACCCTCCCCGAGCGCCCGGGGCTCTGCAGCCACAGCCCAGCTCGGAGCCCTCGGCTGCTGGGCAGTGTCGTGGATAAAACCAGCCTATAAATTAATCTTGCATTTAGAAGCTGGTTAATAGTTCTGGCCCATCATCTCCTGCCAGAAAACTGCTGCATCTGCAGAGCTTGAGGGAGTAAAAGGGAAATAAAAAAGAGGGATGAAGTACTCGGGAGCACTCTGCTCCGGTTTGGAGCTGCACAGGCAATATTTCCAAGAGCACCACAATAAATTTGAAAGCCTAACTTTCAAAAAAAGCCCGTCAATCACCTCGGGCACTTCCACTTCACAGTCATTTAAGACTTCTTTTAAAAATGCAAGAACTCCACATATTAGCTCTACAAAACAAGGCAGCTTCTTTTTCTGTTCAGATTTTATTTCTCCACCAGGACAAGGCCAAAGTCTCACCCAGCATCCTTCTTCCCCGTGGCCATCAGAGCCCCCTGCCCAGTCACCTTTTCATTTCACTGCTTAAAAGCCTTGTGGGCTTTGGCTTTCGTGCCAAGAAATCTTGGGAGTTTGTGTTTATTCTTGGGAGCATCACAAGGCCCAGCGCCTGCAGAGCCAGTCCACCAGACTATTTTAAGCAAAATCATCACTTCAGATCCAATTCAAAAGGCCTCCAAATCTCCAGGAGGCTTCACTTGTCACACAGATAAAACATGTAAATAAACAGATGCTTGCCTGGTGGGCTGTTTGCAAAATAAACAAACGCTTTTCTAGAAACGCTCCTTGGGAGGGAATTCTGCCGTGGATTCGGGTCGAGGGCAGCCCACGGAGAGCAGCACGGAGTGCCCACGGAAGGGACGCTCCAGACGGGCACATCCCTCACCCCTGCCCAGGCCCCACATCCCTCACCCCTACCCAGGCCCCACATCCCTCCTGAGCCATTTTCCACCATCCAGCCCTGCACCTGGACCTGTTTTTCTTCCTCCCAACCTTTCCGAGACCCACACATTCCCAACAAATATTTCCTCCATCTCATCTGACACCGACGAGCAGGAGAAACCCGGCCCATCCCCAGAAATCTCCGTGTAAAGCCCCAATTTCCCAGCGTTTGACAGCAATCAGGCCCAGACTGATGGCCCTCCTCTGGGCCTAAATCATTTAGCAACCGAGGTGTTCTGTCTGCTTCTCATTAGGG
>VWZW01000741.1:182147-195219 GCA_013397115.1 Edolisoma coerulescens | reverse complement strand
CGGGAGTGATGCTCCTTCAGCGCCAGGCCTGCCTGGCATCGCCCAGCCGGGTTCGATGGCTCTGCCGAGGCCTCAGCACGGCCCCGCTCCCGAGGCTCTGCTCCAGCCAGGCTCCCTGTGCTCCCTGCACTCACCGAGCACTTTTATGTACTATTTTTAACTAACTTCAATAGGAAAAGGATGTGTCATGGAGTGTTAAACTTTATGGAAATTCTCCTGGAGAATAACATCATTTCACGGTGCATTACTCCACAATGACCTGGTACTTGAACAATTAATTTTTAAGGTACAGCCTTCTTCTTCCTGTGCTCTGTTTAGTTTTTTCCTAAACCATCAACAAGAGCAGGATTCCTTTTCTTCCTCTTTATGATCTGAGGAGACAGTTAAAACCTCCCAGCATGTGCTGCATTTCCACAATTCATCATGCAGAATATTCTGTTTGAAAACAGAGTGAGGAAGGGGAACCAAAATGCTCCAGGATTTACCTTAATTATTTCTACCTCATGAATCTGCTGCCATTTCTCAGCCTACCTTATTTTCTGCTGAAAGTCTTCCAGCCTTTCCCAGGATGCACCAAAGCCAATTGTTTATCAGAAAGTGGCAATCTGCTGTGAGCACTCACTTTCAGGTCTGGCAAATAGCACCCAAAATATTCCCACTGCTCCGTGGGCATCTCTTGGGGTTTATATTCCAGTTTTAAGTGGTGCTCTCACACAGATTTCTCAGGTTTAAAATCTATTTTCCCCCCACCAATCTCAGCAGCCAACTGCCATCAAACCACTGCATTTCCAAGGCTGCCATGAGGCAGGACATGTGTAACCCAGCTTTCCACCTAAGAAAATTGCTAAAAATCTTCTTTGACTTTATAATTTTTCCACGTCTGCAATTTCTATAGAACTGTGCAAAACAAGGCTCAGCAAGTCATTAGAGCACGTCCTTTCCAACCCATTTGATTTCATGGGGGAATTAATCAGGCTGAGAAATAACTCCCTTAATGTTGGACATTATTCTCTTCTGCTACACAAACCTCATGGCTTAACTCTGCCATTTGCATATTAAAGTTGGATGTTTTGGTCTTCGTTCCCTTCGGTGCCCCCTCGCCACCCTTCCCCTGCAATGAACGAGCTCTGTGATGCCTTTCAAACCTTTGGTCATCGCAGGTCCCGGCCTGGAGGGCAGGAGGCTCCCAGGGCCAGACCCTGCGTGGACAGAGCTGCTTTCACTGCCATTCCCCCAGAGCCACCCCAAAAAGCAGCTCCAGCTCTGCCCTGTGCCAGCCAGAGCAGGGACAGGAATAACCCTGGTGCAGGGCTTGTGCAGAGCCAGGGATGTCCCCTCCCCAGCAGGTCACCCTGGGCTGCAGAGGGAGGTGGGAGCTGGCAGCAGCCCTGTGCTCTGGAACTTCAGGAGATGGAGTGAAGCTTTAGCCCTGAACTCACACACACACACGAGAGGCTGGAGCTGGAGTCCCCCTGGCTGCTTCAAACCGTTCCTGTCCTGCCAAAGTTGTGTCCAGGGCTCAAGAAGAGAAATGAGAGGTGGGAAATATTCCCATTAGGGGAAGAGGGAGACAAGAGTCAGGAGGAAAAGTCTCTTAAAACAACTTGGCCTGTGAAATGAAGATGTTGTCTGTCACCCAGGGAACGTGTTAGGCTGGGTAATTATTCCCAGGCTATTCTCTGGCTCCACCAGCCAAAACATTCACATCAAACTGGAGCACACAGAGCCTGTCAGTCACAAGCGATTNGAGCCATTTTCCACCATCCAGCCCTGCACCTGGACCTGTTTTTCTTCCTCCCAACCTTTCCGAGACCCACACATTCCCAACAAATATTTCCTCCATCTCATCTGACACCGACGAGCAGGAGAAACCCGGCCCATCCCCAGAAATCTCCGTGTAAAGCCCCAATTTCCCAGCGTTTGACAGCAATCAGGCCCAGACTGATGGCCCTCCTCTGGGCCTAAATCATTTAGCAACCGAGGTGTTCTGTCTGCTTCTCATTAGGGAAAAAAAAAAAAAAATTCCACTAATCTCGTTATCCCAACGTGAATAACAGGGAAAATCCACCGGGAGTGATGCTCCTTCAGCGCCAGGCCTGCCTGGCATTGCTCAGCCAGGTTCGATGGCTCTGCCGAGGCCTCAGCACGGCCCCGCTCCCGAGGCTCTGCTCCAGCCAGGCTCCCTGTGCTCCCTGCACTCACCGAGCACTTTTATGTACTATTTTTAACTAACTTCAATAGGAAAAGGATGTGTCATGGAGTGTTAAACTTTATGGAAATTCTCCTGGAGAATAACATCATTTCACGGTGCATTACTCCACAATGACCTGGTACTTGAACAATTAATTTTTAAGGTACAGCCTTCTTCTTCCTGTGCTCTGTTTAGTTTTTTCCTAAACCATCAACAAGAGCAGGATTCCTTTTCTTCCTCTTTATGATCTGAGGAGACAGTTAAAACCTCCCAGCATGTGCTGCATTTCCACAATTCATCATGCAGAATATTCTGTTTGAAAACAGAGTGAGGAAGGGGAACCAAAATGCTCCAGGATTTACCTTAATTATTTCTACCTCATGAATCTGCTGCCATTTCTCAGCCTACCTTATTTTCTGCTGAAAGTCTTCCAGCCTTTCCCAGGATGCACCAAAGCCAATTGTTTATCAGAAAGTGGCAATCTGCTGTGAGCACTCACTTTCAGGTCTGGCAAATAGCACCCAAAATATTCCCACTGCTCCGTGGGCATCTCTTGGGGTTTATATTCCAGTTTTAAGTGGTGCCCTCATACAGATTTCTCAGGTTTAAAATCTATTTTCCCCCCACCAATCTCAGCAGCCAACTGCCATCAAACCACTGCATTTCCAAGGCTGCCATGAGGCAGGACATGTGTAACCCAGCTTTCCACCTAAGAAAATTGCTAAAAATCTTCTTTGACTTTATAATTTTTCCACGTCTGCAATTTCTATAGAACTGTGCAAAACAAGGCTCAGCAAGTCATTAGAGCACGTCCCTTCCAACCCATTTGATTTCATGGGGGAATTAATCAGGCTGAGAAATAACTCCCTTAATGTTGGACATTATTCTCTTCTGCTACACAAACCTCATGGCTTAACTCTGCCATTTGCATATTAAAGTTGGATGTTTTGGTCTTCGTTCCCTTCGGTGCCCCCTCGCCACCCTTCCCCTGCAATGAACGAGCTCTGTGATGCCTTTCAAACCTTTGGTCATCGCAGGTCCCGGCCTGGAGGGCAGGAGGCTCCCAGGGCCAGACCCTGCGTGGACAGAGCTGCTTTCACTGCCATTCCCCCAGAGCCACCCCAAAAAGCAGCTCCAGCTCTGCCCTGTGCCAGCCAGAGCAGGGACAGGAATAACCCTGGTGCAGGGCTTGTGCAGAGCCAGGGATGTCCCCTCCCCAGCAGGTCACCCTGGGCTGCAGAGGGAGGTGGGAGCTGGCAGCAGCCCTGTGCTCTGGAACTTCAGGAGATGGAGTGAAGCTTTAGCCCTGAACTCACACACACACACGAGGCTGGAGCTGGAGTCCCCCTGGCTGCTTCAAACCGTTCCTGTCCTGCCAAAGTTGTGTCCAGGGCTCAAGAAGAGAAATGAGAGGTGGGAAATATTCCCATTAGGGGAAGAGGGAGACAAGAGTCAGGAGGAAAAGTCTCTTAAAACAACTTGGCCTGTGAAATGAAGATGTTGTCTGTCACCCAGGGAACGTGTTAGGCTGGGTAATTATTCCCAGGCTATTCTCTGGCTCCACCAGCCAAAACATTCACATCAAACTGGAGCACACAGAGCCTGTCAGTCACAAGCGATTTTTCAGTCTCAGTGAGTTTTGATGAAAAATGCAATTTACAAAAAGGAATCAACATTTCCCTTGCAAGACATCAATAAATGACACTCTCGGAGATGCTCCAGTACCTTATAAGCACTGTAGCTCAGATCCCTTAAGCATTTTCCTTATCTGCTGGGATTTTGGCTGGAACACAATTTCCTGCTCTCCTCGGAGCAGAGTCGTGGGATGGAGCCGTGTACAAGGGAACTGTTCCTGTCCAAGAGACCTCCTGGCACGGGGACTTTTAGCTCGAATTAAATTGACTCTGCTTCAGCTCTGGAGCTGCTGCGCTTCCCTACCCTCCTACACTGGCTGCTCTGAAACAGGGGATGCTTGGAGCTAAAAGACAGCAAAACAAATCCCTGGCAATCGACCCCGCTGGACGGGCTGGCACGGTGTGTGTTTAATTGGACAGCTGCTCGGGATCAATGCATCCTTCCAAGGCAATCACCAGCGAGCCCTCGCCGTCTCCCTGGACATGAAGGTGATGGCAGCAGCATGATTTAATGCTCCTGGACACCACAGACCCAACCCCCCTGTCTGAGAGCTCAGGGCTGCCCGGCAGCGCAGCCCCAGGACTGGACCTGCTGACCAGGGGCACCTCCCTGTTCTTCAGAGCCACTGGGGGACAATTCCTGCTGGGCTGGGGCTGCTGGAGCTCCTGGGCAAAGCTGCTGGGGGTGCAGCCCAGCCCTGGGCCCTGCAGCTCCTCGCTGGGGTCCCGTCCTGGTGCCTGGCTGGATCCCAGCCTGTGCTGCCCAGACCTTCCCGCAGGGATCCCCTCGGCAGCCCCTCCTCACCCCGAGCTGTTGGACAGAGCTGCCGGGTCCTGGCAGACACAGGGACACTTCTGCTCCCGACCCCAGAGCCTGGTCCTGAACAAAGTGCCCGGCACTAAATCTCACCCGGGGAGTTTCTTTTGTGTTTCTGACTCCGTTTGTGCTGGGAATCGTTTACCCATCGACTTTAACTGCTAATACAGTTCCACGGAATGCAAAGTATAAATCAAAATTACTGGATCATTCAGACTCTGTCTGAGCCGTTGTTTATGTGGCATTTTTCTTCTCCTGCTTCTGCATGGCTGCAGAGACACCATCAAATTATGATATAGTGCAGACACCCACCAACATCTTGGCAAAGTGCTGCAAATAAAACCCAGCACGGTTAATTATTTTCTTAGTTATACAAAGCATAAACACTAATGAAGAGAAAAGACTCCAAGAAAGGGCAGGTACAGCCAATCATCAGAAGAATGATGAAGAAATGAAATCACTTCTAATTAAAATAAGAAAAAACCCTCAGAAAAGCCTTTGCCTGCATCCAGATGGGCACAGTCTCCTCTCAAACAAGACAGGAGGAGCTGAGGGATTGATCAGGATGGGACGTGGGAAGGGACAGGTCTGGGGGTGCTGTTTGTGCAAGGCAGAATTCTATTAAGACTAAAATAAATCATTTTAAAAAAAGAAACAATCAAAACTATGGAAAACAAAGCCTTCCATGCAAAGGACAAACATTTTCCCACTGGGAAAAAATCCTAATCTTCACCAGGCATGACCCAGCCCCAGACTGACATTCCAAACTGTGCTGAGAGGGACGGAGGTGTTTCCCAAGAGAAATAAGGAATATTCAGAAGTAACTCACCCTGCCCAGGCAGGGGCTGGAATCTGGCAAAAGGAAGGGGAAGGGAAGCTGCAATGGAAGGCACAAACCAAAGCCCTCTCTGTAAATCAAACCTTGCTGTTCATTAATCCCAAATTAGCACATTAAAATAAAGCAGCAGCTGATTAATACCCCGAAGTAACACTCGGGGCTGAGTGAGAACTCGATGTTAATGGAGTTGATATCGCAGTGCATTAATGAGGACTCAGCCTCCCTGCTCCAGGGATGCTCCTGGGATTCTGCTCTCCCAAACACAGGGCAGGAGGGGACGGAGCTGTGTGCCTGCACCCACGGCAGCAGGGAGGGCGCACAGGGATGTGTTTCTGGGAGGGAAACATCAGCACCCGAGGAAAAGCAGCTGGGAGTTCACAGGGAAAAGGTTCCCCTTTGGAGTTACTGTAGAAATCGGGAACTGTTCCAGTCCTGGGGAGAACTGGGAGGCAGCAAAGAACTGGAGCAGGGAATGCCTTGGAGGGGGAGCTGGGGAGGCCAGACCTGGGAGCTTTTAGCCTGAACTGGGCAGATTTTCAGGTGGGGAGCCCAGAGCTGCCAAACCCTGCAAAGTGAGATTCCCTGGAAGAGCTGCAGCCCTGGAGAAGGGATTGTGTCAGTTGTTACTCGGGATGATGGAGAAGGCACTCGAATTTACAGTCTCAGCTGAGGATAATAACCATAAATGTGTTTAAATGTGAAAACAGAGACTTTCAGGTACTTCCATAAAGATCCTTAACTAATATTGATAATTTTTTACTGACGTTCACCGAAAACACGGATTTGCCAATAACGGAGTTCAGCCTCTCTAGGACACACCATTAAATTTTATAGTTGTCCCTCTCTTGGACTCACAGAGCATCGTTTCCAGCCAGCCCCTGGTCCTGAACAAACAGAACGTTGTACAATTTATACGTGGGGAAACACGGATGTAAAGGAAATTGGGATAACTGGGCAACACACGTGGATATTCCAAATCCAGCAGCACAGAACTGGGTGCAGGAGGAGAACTGGGAGATCAGTGACAGAGCAGAGCGCCCCGAGCCAAAACCCAAAAAGACAATTGCGAGCAATATGTCATCGTGAGTCTGGAATCTCTGCCTGTGACTCCTGCGATGGATTCCCCTGTGCCAATACTCTGTGCTGGCATGTGGAACAAATTAAAGTGGCAAAACTCAATATGGAAATTGAGATCATTAACATATCAACCAAACTGTCGATATTCTAAAAATTAGCACGTTCCTGCCAAAGAACCATGCTGATAACGACTGGGGCTTTTCTCAATTAGCTCTGCAGCCACCCTGTGCCCCTGCCCACACCCAGCTGCCCCAGGGCATGAACCTGCTCAGGGTGGCAAAGCCCAGCTCCTTTCCTTTGTGGGATGGTCCCTTCGGGTTTTAATTGCTTTGGTTCCTTAGGAGGTTCTGTCCCTTGATTATACTGACTGAGCAATCAGTACAACAGGGGAATCTTGAATTTCAGTTCTCCAAATCCAGGCTCTTAATCCCAGAATCTCCGAGTGGTTTGAGTTGGAAGGGACCTCCAAGAACCTCTCGTTCCATGGGCAGGAACTGCAGCCAGTGAAGGGTTTTTGTTTCTCAGTTGTTTTATGCTCCATGGATTCACTTCATTGCAATCCTCACATAGACTGCAGCCTGCTTTTTTCCTGGAAAGGGCTTTTCCACAACTTTTTGGGTGTCAAAGTCCATTATAATCAGCATTTTCAAGTTAATTCTTCTATTTCTGACTGCTATAGTTTGAAAATCTCTGACTCAGCTGCAGCCATCAAAACCAAAGCTCCAGTAAATGTGATTGTGTGCAGGAACCTGACAGTGATCCTAACAAAAGATGATCATTAAACATCTCCAATAACAATGCAATAAAACATTTCCTTGTGAGATGTGTACCAGCAAATGTGGAGTCACTTTTACATTCCAAAGGCAAACAGAGCCATGTGCTTCTCCGTCAGCTGATATCTCCGTGTTTATTTGTGGGAAGGTTTTACAAGTGGGGCAATAACTTATTCATTAGCACAAACACCGAGGGAGGATTTGCATGCCCAGCTCCCGACCTGGAGATGTTTGTCTGTGACTTTTATGGCTGAGCTCTAAGAGCTGGGGAAATGGGCTTTTCCTGGAGACTGACGGCCCCCGCAGCGAGGGTGGCACAGCTCTAAGTACAGATTCTTTATCTCTGACATTTCCTCCAGTGACACAAGGTCAGGCAGGCAATGAACGGCAGAGCAGAGCCATGAAAAATGGATATTAATGAAGTGTGGCTATGAGTAATAATGCCATAAGCAACCTCTGATAACAAACACATTCCCCTAATAACATCTTCAATTACCTACATTAATGTCTGTCCGTGGCAAAATGTGCAGTGCAGCCCTCCAGGACCACGGACCCCGCGGATTTGGAGCACACTTTAACTGCTTCCCCCAGCTTATTCCGGAAAGTGCTTATTGATGGATGGCTCAGGAGATGATAATATGCATTTATCATCATTTTTCGGCACCATATGCCTCCGTCCTGTCATGGGGAACCTGGAACTGGAGTGGGAATGCTGCACTGCTGGGGAGATGGATGGGCTGCGAGGAGGCAGCAGAGCCCTGCCCCTGCTGAGCTGCCAGGGGCACTCGGGGGGCACAGGGGGTTCCCAAACCGGGGACACCCGCCAGGAACCCCCAGTGCTGCAGCAGGACCTGAGCAAGGCCAGGAGCAACAGCAGCCAAGCCCAAAGAGCTGTAAAAAACCCTCTGGGGAGCACTGACAGCCTCAAGTTGCACCAGGGGAGTTTTCTTTTGATTTTAGGAAAAGTTTCTTTGCCAAAAGTGCTGCCCAGCCCTGGCACAGCTGCCCAGGGCAGTGCTGGAGTCCCCATCCCCGGAGGGATTTAAAAGCCATGTAGATGTGGCACTTGGGGACATGGGGAAGTGGTGGCCTTGGGGGAATGGTTGAATTTGATGATCTCAAAGGTCTTTTCCCACTTTTTTACAATTCCTTCATTCCTGGCATTGGCAGCTGTGCCAGCAGTGCCTGGTCCAGCTCCAGCTCTCCCCTCCCTGTCCTCCCTGGGTCCAGCTCAGCCCCAGCAGCCCCGGGCAGATCTCCCCAGCCCAGCCCCGCTCTGCCTTCCCAGGGGAGCTTCTGGAAGGTGCCAGGCAGCAGCTCTGGGAAATGAAATCCTTTATTCAGGATTTAGCTCCGTGTGGCACCGACATCTCCCTCAAACTGGCTCTCAAGAACTGGAGTCCTGTTCTGGAACAGAAGATTTCCAAGGAGAGGAGAGGTTATCAGTCAGCAGACCCTGGTGAGGCTCTGACAAAGGAGGGATAATTAGTGCCTTCTGTGAAAGCATCTTTTGGGATGTGGCCATTATCTCTGTTCCATGAAACTGAGACTGGAATTTCTGATAACACTTGGAGCTATTTACAGTGAGTGAAAGAGCCTGAAGCACCAACAATCTCCTCCCTTCTCCGCAGCCCGGAGCCAGTTATGGCTCTCTCAAGATGAGAGGAATGGCAGCACAGAACTCATTATTTGGTGTGTTTGCCAACATTTCTGTCAGTTCTGGATTTTTGTTGCCTCGAACCTCAGGGTTAGGACATTCTGAGTGCAGAAGCTGACAACAGAAAAGCTTCCTAGGGAGTCCCTTCCTGGCTATTTTCAAAGCTATTTTTCATTGCTGCACATTTAAAAAAAAAAAGAATTTTAATGTTTAGAAATTGAAATAAAAATTGTGTAAAACCAAATTTAAGTATGAAGGGAGGGAAACCGTGCAGGCTCTTCTCTCCTCACGGACCTCAGTGAAACCCTGGGTAACGGGAAGGAAAAGCTGAAGGAGATTTTCCTGTCAGCGCCGAAGCCTTGCCTCGATATTTTTACAGTAATTTAAATTTAATCAAGTCATCATCCGTAAATTTGCTCTCCTCTCCTTTGAATTGAAAAACATTGAGTCTGGAGCCCTGCAGCCCCGTGTGATCACAGCGAGGTGTTAATGAGGTGATGTCTCCATCTCCTCCTCCCCGGCGCAAACAGGGCGAGCCTCGGCAGCCCGGGAACCTCGTTTGTCTTCTGGAGTTCCTCTGGTTTTACGGGGACTGATGGTGCTGGACAGGGCAGGGACAGGGCAGGGACAGGGCAGGGACAGGACANTGTGGGAGAAGCGCTGGGTGATGGGGGTGCCAGGGTAGGGGTAAGTGCGGCTCTCCCACTGGATGTTCCCTTCCTGCACTGCCTTGATAAAGCCGTGGTAGCACTGATGGGCCACACCTGGGGAGAGAACGACAGCGTCAGCAGCACCGGGACAGAGCAGGGACAGAGCAGGGACAGGGCAGGGACGGAGCAGGGACATCTGGGGTGGACATCAGGGAAAGGTTCTCCCCCAGAGGGTGCTGGGCACTGCCCAGGCTCCCCAGGGGATGGGCACGGCCCCGAGGCTGCCAGAGCTCCAGGAGCCTTTGGGCACCGCTCCAGGGATGCCCAGGGTGGGATTTTGGGGTGTCTGGGCAGGGCCAGGGGCTGCACTGATGATCCCTGAGGGTCAGACATGGACAATGTGTGGAAACCCTGAGCAAGTACCAACCACGGTGCAGGAAGGAGGGATGTCTGCACATGTGGGGCCCTGGGCTTGGTTTAGGGTTTCTTTCTAGAAAAACCTCCTTGGCACATTGATCACCTCCCCTTCCTTTCCATTAACTCTCTTACATGGGTTTGGGATGCACGGCAACATTTCCCTGCTGAGGTTTCCCTCTGCACTGCACACAAGCCACGGTGAGGATGTGCAGCTCCTCTGCTGAGCTGACAGCCTTGAAACAGAACCTTGTTAGCCCAGCCAGGCTACAAATCTGCCCAGAGTGGGCTCCAGAATGAGGCCTCAGCCCTGGCAGGGAGATGAAAAAGATGAAAAGCAGCACAAGAGGAAGCAGTCGTTTTGTGGGTAGGGAAAGAACAGGAGAAATAAGTAATTCCAGGGGCTCCGAGGTGCATTTTCCACGGGCCTCCAAAGCTCCCTACGAGGCAGCTTTCGAACCTGACCCCAGCAAACATGCACGGGGGCATTTACGTGTGAAGAAAAGAAAAGGTGGGAATGTTTTATGGGAATGTTTTATGGGACATGTGACACTCCAGCCCTCCCGCTCCCAGCTCCCAGCTCACCCAGCAGGACACTGGGGACAGCTCCACGCCCGTGCTCAGCCCAGGTACCCCCCACTGCTGGGTGTCCATGCACAGGGAGCTGGGATGTCAGGGATACCCAGGAATGCCCTGAATGTTCCCCAGCAGGAGCAGGGTGGGCTCCCCGAGCTGCCTCAGCCCCTCACAGCCCGCAGGGACGGCAGGGGCAGCTCCCAGAGCTCCTGGGGAAGGGGACACAATTCCGGGGGGGAAATCTGCTGTGGCTGAGGCAGAGGCCGGCTCTGCAAAGGCAGCACCACCCCTGGTCCCTGAGCCTGGGGGTCCCTCCTGCAGCTCCCAAAGCGGGGTTCACCCCCGGGCTGGAGAGCTGCGAGGTGTGCACCGAGCCAGGCTGCTCTCCCGGCTCTACAAAGGCTTTTCCACAGAACAGGGAACAAAAGGATTAGGAAAAGGTGTGAATAATGCACTTCTACCCCTGTCTATCCTCGCTTGCTGTAACAGATTGGTAAAATAACTTCATCCACCAGTTTATTAACAGCTTGCCCTCTCTTGTATCTCACCTCCATAATGAGATAGAGCAGATATGATGGATTACATTTTGCCTCCTGCTTCCATCCCGAATGAATTATCATTTCTCTCTGCTCACAGCCTCGTGGTTTGGCTGCCTGCAGCCCATTAAGCGTTGGCAAGTCGGAGGGGGAGGGAGAGGCTGTGTGATGTAGAAGGTAAAGGTCCCTCTGAGGAAGCAGTTTTAATTTCCAGGCTGGAGGAGATGGAATTAGTAAAGAGGAGATTCTCTCTCCTGTATTTCACCCGGCAATGCTAAACCCGACCAGAACCACTCCTGCTGCAGGAGGATCGGGGCAAAGTGCTCGTGGAGGGCTCTGCGCCCCGAGTCAGCCACCCCCAGCCCGGCTGGGCTCTGCCTCCCTGACCAAAACCCCTCACTCTGCAGCCCTGCCCCAGCTGAAGCCCCTGGAGAGGAGCATTCCCAGAGCCACAGTTCCCGGCTCTGCCAGGGATTCCTTCCCGCATCCCTCCTCCTCAGGGCGTGGGAGTTCCGCTCACACCCCAGAACAGATCACCGGAGCAGTAACACACACTTGTGTGCCTCTGAGTAGCAGAAATCAAGGGGTTTTCTGAGCATATTGAGGGTTTCTAATGTTTGAGAGAAATCAAGATGCAGGATTCTGGGTGTCTCACAAAGCCACTGAATACCTGGGTCCTTTAACACGAGTGAGCCCCTGCCTGACCCCACTCATTATCTCATGGGCAGGGAAATTACACTCACAGTTCCCTGGCCACTGCTTTAAAATCATTTAAATATTGTTCAGGTGCTCATACAGAGCCGTGCTGGGACTCCAGGCATTCTCTCTGTCCCTTTCTCCACGGCAGCTGCTGGCTTGAAACCTCCCAGGAGCTCAACCAAGCCCTTGCCAGGAGAAGGAAACGCTGCACAGCCCAGCTCCGAGCAGTTTGTGGTGGTTTTCAGCTGGAATTTGTGCAATTACACCTGGGGTAAGGACATGACAATTCCCTTTTCACTTTAAAGTCACTTTAGCACTATAGAAATTCATGAAGCAAAAATTAAGAAGCTTCAAGCAGCTGCACCACTGACCTCTGCTTTTTGTTTCTCTTTGCCAAGAATTTGTTACAGCTTCTACTACCAGGAGGTGATTCTTCCCTACAAGCAGAAAAAAGCACCAGGGAGCTCCTTGTATCTCATAGCAGCAAAAATCCCCCACCCAGCAGCACTACAGACTGGGCAGCGCACAGGGATTTTCTCCTGGTGCAACATTTCCACCCAGGGTTTGTTTTCCAGCATGTTTGAGCCTGATGGGAACAACGGATCCAGTGAAGAATTGCAAATTAATATCTGGGGGGTGATGGCACCCTGATGGCCGCTGTATTTAAATGGGCCAGGTTAGCCCATAACCCAGCCTTAACTTCGGAGGAGCTCCGTGAGCCGCTCACTCCAAGCCAGCTGGAAAAGCGAGGGGAGCTCTGGCTGCTCCAGCAGCTCAGACACCTCTCATTTCCACCTCCAGGGTTTCCTGCTGTGCTGAGAATATGAACGATATCGATCCTGCCCGTACCTGCAGCGCAGGACGAGATCTGAATCTGATCTTCAGTTGCCCTGGGCTGTGGGCAGCGCCGACAAACCAAACCCAACAGGAAAGCCTGGCCTGGGGCACGGGACTGAGCCCGTGGCCCTGCACGGACACCTGGGGGCACCTGCTGGCCCCGGGCTGCAGGGATCCAGCCCTTCCCAACTGGATCCAAGGCAGGGATCCAGCCCTTCCCACCGGGATCCAGGCCAGGGATCCAGCCCTTCCCACCGGGATCCAGGCCAGGGATCCAGCCCTTCCCAGGCAGGGATCCAGCCCTTCCCACCTGGGTCCACGGCAGGGATCCAGCCCTTCCCACCCGGATCCAGGGCAGGGATCCAGCCCTTCC